>JAQFYC010006875.1:0-11426 GCA_034694165.1 Tomocerus mixtus
ATTGTACTATGTGTGTCCTAACAGTAAGACATATCAGACCGTAAGACAAATGGGCTTGGGCAATAAGATGTATCTCTAACTGAAAAGTGTCTCGTACCTTGCACTCTTAAGTGATCAAATTGTTGAATGATTACAATCCATAAAGTAATTAACAGGGTCATAGCCGTTGCAAAAAATTATATAATGCTACCTTGTAAGCCTATCATATTAACAGCACGTCCAATATGCATATTTTTGTCAAATTAAAGTAATTCCTAATAAACGAAGGTAATTAATAGACTTTAAGTTATTTTTATGGCAGGTAATAGCGCTTAGAAGATCTCTTATATATAGAATACATTGCTCATATGGTATAATATGAGTTCAGGACACTTTACAAAAGCAGGATAAGTCTTATGGCCTGATTTGTCTTACTGCCCATGACATATATGTATCTCAATTACTTTACATATAAAAAGTAGAATAGATTACGGCATCACGAGTCATAAAAGGCAAAAGGCACGCTTATCTATGTAGAAAAGGTGAAATGGCACATTTTTATATTTAGCGTTCCCGTTAGTTAAGCTTCGACAGAGAAAATAAAGTTGTAATTGTAGTAATCGCACGAGCGGACAATGAAGCTAAATTTGGGAGCTGGAAATATTAAGTGAGCGACTGTTTTTAATAAGGTCATTTTAATCTGGTTGAATGAATGGAAGGAGACTTACTCAGCCGGTGGATAGGATGGTAAATGTATTTTGAACTGGCGAGAATAATAAGTATGTAAGAGAAAAGCGGAGAGAAAGCCAAGGGAAGGAGTCCAGATGAAGAATAAGAAGAAACGAAGCCAAGCCAGAGAGTGCGAGCGAGTTTTTCCACTTAATATGGAAAGTGGGGAAGAGGAGATGGAGTCTAACTATGTACTGGAGTGGGGATTGCCTGGAAATGTAACTGTAAAAGGCTGAGTGAGTGAGCCAAAGGAAGGCGGACGCTAATGGTAAGTAAGTAAAACCGAAGAGACTCTCCTTTCTCCAAGATTACAGTCTTTAGCTTGAGTTGTTTATGTGACCGTGGTTTTCATAGCTTGGTCTGCCTTTCCCTGGCCTGCTCTGCCTTACTATGCAGGCTTAAGTGAAAAAAGTTACTTGATTCACACTTACGAGGAGAACACACCATAAGACCCCCGGGAACAGTTGGCTCTGATACATCAAAAATATTCATTTTTCACTAACAGTAACTATATTGACTCCATAATGTCCATTTCGAACTACAATGCTTAAAAAGTTAATTGGAGGCAACAATTATGAGGTATGTAACATGCAGGCAAAATTTCCAGGATACTAATAATACATGTAAGATGGAATTCAATTTTTATTGTAATTGTACACTATTTGTAAGTATGAACAATGCTAAGCTGACCAGTAAGTATTGTAAGTCTAAATGGACATTTCATAATATTTGTAATATGAAGTCTTTGAGCAAAATGGATCTTTTTGATGTATTCGAACACATGGTTCACGGGGGTCTTATGGTGCGTTCTCCTCGTTAGTTACTTACTAAAATGCACTAAAAACTAATGCCAACTCAACCAGCTAAAAGCATATAAAATGTATTTCAGTATGTACTTATGAGTGGAATAGTGTGCTATAATATGTACATCCATATATACATAGAAAGCAACCAAGGCAAGGCAAGGGCTCTACAATAACTAAAATGTTTATGTACCCTTTCCATAATGCACCATTCCTTTTACTTAGGTAAAGTACATATTCTAACAAGTGCCTTAGTGCCTAACCAAGGTTGTATTTAGATTGTCGGAAGTTTACACTGTGGAACAAATATGAAGATGACCTAACTCCTTTGACTCCATTTTAGAAAATTCAAAAAAAGGTGCATGCTGATTTATTTATTTACTATTGGCAAGTTCCATTAAAACTTAACTCAATTGCTCAATTTTTCTATCAAAACTTTTATTTATACTTTCTCTTAGCATCTTTGAAATATTTTTATTTAGTTCCAACTGTGGTTCTATAGTTAATTGGTTAACAATTATAAAAACCTGATATCCGATTATTCTTAATTAATTGATCTTTTCATCTGATTCAGATTCGTAATCATACATATTTAGATTATAATTATAATGACGACACCATAACATCATCAATATATATGCTTTTTCTTGGAAGCAAATTCGTAGTGCGTGGTAAAGGGCATTTCCTTTGTCATAATCTTTTACTATTATAAGTTTAAAAATGTGGCATTAAAATGGGGCAGAATTGAATTTTCCGGAATTTGAAAAAATATTTACAGCAATATTTTATATATATGTCCCAGGAGGCAAACAGATCCATCAAGCAGGAAATTCTGCTTTAAATATCTATAATCTGAAAGTCTGTACCTTCCCATGTACCCAAAATGTCGTTTTCATAATATATCGGGAGATTATCTGTAAAATTGAATTGTTGAAGAAATACACAATTTAACGACTTATCATACACGACTTAGCAATCTATTAAATATTATATATATATTAATTTGAAATATATATTTTTTAATAGTCGACGTTAAATCAATTTTTAGCAAAAAATAAAATGATCATTTTTGTCATACATATGCATGAAATATATTTACAGGATACATTTAATACTGTTGTATAGGCAAAATAATGTTAAGTATATTCGTGTAAAAGATATTTACATTTTGCATTTAATTCATTTTGATGATTTACAGACAGAATTTCTAAGCCAGCTTGCTAGACTTCCATTGCATTACATACATTCATATGGGCACAGAAATAATTTGTCAATAGTATAACAAATCGCTGGGAACTTTGCGGATCAAAGTGCATTTCAGGAATTAAAACTGCAAAATCAAATTCAACAAAGCAGTATCGTTTTTTAAATGAGACTTTTGAGAATACAAGAAGCATTTATTTCGGTCCATAGTAAATCTATCAAAAACTTATAGATGTTTTCGCATAAATAACTTTAGGCATAAAAATATCCATTTATAAAGACATTATTTTGGTGAAAGATAAGTGCTCTTACCATTACATGCACTGGAACAATAGCCCAGTGTATTAAATATTCACAGAGAGGAAAGAGAAACTGATATCATCTGATACAATATGTATTTTCATATAAAGTGAGTAAAGTAGTTGTTTATCTACATACATTAGAATGTTGGAGCATATACAGGAGCTATATACAATTAGGTATATATATTTAGTTAACGTTAACACATGTGAAAGTTGCCTATACAAATAGGGACAGATTGTCGACTCTGCTGTGAAAGTTACAATTAGGAGCCCCCCAGTGGGAAATGAACAAGTGCACTTGCCTCTTTTCCTCTTCCATTATTTACAGTTTACTACTACTTTCCTTACTATTCTCTAATACATAAAGATATTCTATTCTGCTGGATTGGAGATACCAGGACGACGACAGTTGTTTGTTGAGTGACATATATTATAGACTGGAAGCGACAGTGTAGTGTAAATGTCACAAGACAGTCGAGTCGACTATCTCTTGGAAAGGAACATGCATTCCATTTTGTACAGATTATTGCTTTGAGATCTATTAAACGTTTTGTGGTGGTCTCCGGCTTCGTGGTCTGCTATAGACTAATAGACTAGTCTGTCTGTAATGGCTGGCCACACTAAAACCTGAATCTTGTAGTAAGTGCACTACACCATCCTGCATAATATATACCGTCTAGCTTTTGCCGCTATACATACATTTTTTTTGTTTTATTTCAAAATTGTTTAAATTTTTCTGGAAAAACGGGATTTTCAAGAAAACCTACCGATACTGTCATTGAGAGGATACTTATTTGATAATTGTGTCTCCAAATACATAGCAAAACGGGAAATCAATTGAAATATTTTAAAGCTTTCAAAATTCTTAAATTCTAAAAAAAGTATCATAACTTACTTATACTCTTCAAATATGATTTCTGATAAGTCTAGCATTTAAATTCCTCTAAAGATGAAGCCCAAAATAAACTGTTTCTTAGAGAGGCAATCCTTTTGCATCACCATGTGCAAAAATACTAATTCACCGATATTGTAGTGCCAATAGTAAACGTAGGGGATGCCGACACAACAGGCCAGACGTTCTTCAGCAGAGTAAATCTTCTGACACGGACAACATTTTAAGAGCTCCATGGCATTGCAGTGCGTGTATAGTGAGTAAGTGACTTAACTTGAGTCAAAATCACTTAACATTTCGTCTGTCCGTCCTTCTTTTATAACAACACGTTTATTTATACTTAGACTAGTTGGATATAACCGTAAAGTTGCACATCTAGTGTATACAGATACTTAGACTATTACCATTCTATGGGTTCTCTTCGCTTGCACTGTGCAAATAACACAACTCGACACTCAAAGCTGGTCATTAAATACGACTACTTACTTTAACTTTGCTTTGGTTTACTTACTTTACTTAAATTCACTCTCAGTCTCTAAATATCAGTAGTCTGCCCATGCAATGTACTATACCTATATTTTATGTGTATGTGCTTTCACTAACTTTGGGCTCTGTTTATCTTATCTCCTATATGTACATACTTACTACTTACTTATGTATACACCAAACCAGGCCAGGCCACTCACTCGAACAGATTTCCCTTAATACCCTTCAACTAGTACTTACAAATTACTATATCTCCGGGTCTATGTGCCCAACTAACTGGGAATACAAATAAGTACGACTCTCCATTAAGGAATTACTACGTCCTATGCTATCTTATGTGCAGTAGCAATAAAACCTACCTCCGCCTTTACACATAATCACATCAAAGCGTTTGAACCTCCAACTCATTCCGTATAAATACTAATTCTTTTATGTGTGCGCCGACAAACACTGCAAATAGAAGAAATAAATAATTATCCTAGCATTTAATAATAGACAATAACATTAGGGTAATAAGTACTTTTTGTGCATGTGCACATTATGTAATAATATATAGGACAAGGACAAGGACGCATTTTTGGACGATTTAATGCTACACTGTGTGACTGTTGTCATTTGTTTTTAGTGAGATAATGATTGTCAATAGTTTTTATAGGCGGTGCCGGATATTTATGTAAGGTAGACAAATGAAACAGACGGGCATAGCGTGACAAAAGCTACCTACACACAAAAGACCAACCTACGCAACTTTTCTTCCGTAATTTGTTTATTTCAATAGTCTATTTTCGGAGAAACCTTTCGATGTGAATGAGGAAACCGGAATGAATGACTCGTATTAAATATTTAGAGATATGGTATCACGCTACGATAATACTGCAATCCTAATGAACCACAATTCCCAAACATTACCTATTTATAGAGTAATGGTAAAACATAAGGTATTTGGAATTACTGTGTTCAATGAGCAATTTTCCAGAAAACAATAGCACATGAAATAGGTAGTGTGTTTTCATTCACTGTGGATAGGTCATTGGCATACTGCAATATACGTCATATAATTTTGCTTTCTATTTATAGTTAATACGTTTTCTATATTGGTATAGTTATTTTTGTAAAGAGTGCCTCGCTAAAGTGTATAAATGCAAAATGTGTTTGTTTTCTTAAGATAATATTTTTAAACACATTTATTAATAGGAAGCTAAATATAATCTATTAGAAGATCAACACTAAAACTATATTTAGTGTTCAACTAAAAAGAATTTTGTCACAATTAAGTCATTTTTGTGTATTGTCAATTATTTAGCAGGTTGTTTTTGTAGTTCATAGTTTGTGTCTGTACTTTAACACTTAATGCATGAAATCAGGAGAAAGAAACTGGAATTTGGGCGATGTGCCCGGTTGGGTTAATATGTTTTTAATGTTGTATTTACAATGTAATCTTATTAGATATGTATTACTATTACTAGTAGTATGTCTACAGTCTAGAATCTAAGTTTGTTACAACTAAAACTTGTAGTAGGCACATTAGACATGCTTTTGCATAATAAAAAGGTACATGCATAATATCATGCTATACTTTCAGAGATAGCGACAGACATAATATGGGAGTACGTGAAGGAGGATAGCATGAATGAAGGTTGAAATATGTATGTCTTCACTGCATTTTTTCTAGAGTGCCTGCTGGTGTCATGTCATCTCATTTTTCAACACTCTTGTCAGCTCACTATGCAAATTGCAATGCAAACTCCAAATTATACTTCCACACTGTCTTCTAAACTTTCCAGTGTAGTTTAATCTTTTGTCTATTTAACTTGTGACTGACTGCCTCTTCTGTACACACAGATTAATAATTCAAATAAATGTACATTAGTAGTGTCTCCATATACATGTATCTGCATATAGTGGAAACAGTTCATCGGTAAGGTGTGGCAAAGGTGTGTAAAAGATCGTATATAGTTTTATTGGGTTTTGTGTGAAAAAACGGGCATTTTGAAACGAAAATGGAGCAGTGTCAAACTCAAACCACACTAAATGCAGCATAAATGTACAAATATTTTTAAATTTTCAGGGCATTGCTCTGAAATCTGGATAAAAAGTTAGCCCACATTTTATTTAGATTCTATGTATATAAATTCATCAGATATACTAATACTATACTCTTATTAAGAATATATTATAATACATAATTTATTCTTTTGAGAAATATCTACCTACTTAAAATATTCCAATATCAGATACATGAGTTTTCAATTTTTATTATGAATAATTCATGTATTGCTTATATGGAAGAATGCAAGTAGTACAGTACACATAACAGTGCAGGTATGCATTAGACTCGTTCTCGTTCTTACGGTTTGCTCGTCATGCGAGAGGGAAAAGAAAAAGAATATTGACCGAGTTAAAAAAGTTGAAAGGAAAAGGACATTTCAATTTGGCCTTACAAACTATGGACACAAAATAGTAAAGAATAGTAGAAAGGAGGAATGAAAGTAGGAACAATAAAAAGTTATATCCGTATACTGTGGACTATGGAAACATTAGCAAAACGTTAAGGAGTAGAATATAAGAGCCATTCCATTGCATTATATGTACTACAAATATATGGTATGTGAATGTGGAGATAGACCACATTGTACACAGAAAAGAATCGGATTTTCCATAACAGTGCTGCTACGTGCCTATATTTCCTTGTATATTGTATATATACGTGTATGTATTGTTATTCTTCTGTTTTGTACTCGTATACTGGACCTGGGGACGACAGAGGCTGCCATGCAGAGAAGAGCAGAGGACGAAGGAACTCATGGACGAAAATCTCTCTCTCTCTCTCTCTGATCTCCTCTTTTTACTCTTCCAACTCATTTGTATGCATTTCTGTGAGGGCGAGCGAGTGACTGGAGAAATTCTGACTTTTCGGATTTCCTTTGCTCTTGGGATGCTGTGTGGTGTGCTGTGCCGTTTGGCTCTTTCCCTTTGCCTATTCCCTTCTCCAGCTCCAGCTAAATGTGTTTTACTCTACATATAGTAGCTGGATATATAGGAGAAAGTATGTGTACATTATAGTGTATAGGCCCATGCCGGCCGGGTCACCCTCTACCCTCTTTACTTATACTTATATATTTATACTTATAGTTATAATGTGTACTACTTGGTAATGGTAATATTATATGTCTGTGTATGGTTGGTGAAGGTTTCTCTCGACTGCTGCTCTATTGTGATTCTGTAACCGGCTTTCTCCCTGATTCTCTTCTCGACTGAACTGGATGAACTCTTTTCTCCCTGCTTCTATCAGAATTCGCATTGCAATGCAATAGAAAACAACAGTTTATATTATATGAAGGTATTCCCTATACGATTATGTAGCCAAGCCCAGCAAAGCATCTACTTACTACTAAATACATACATTTATTAACGTCCTTCTATCTTTAAATATACGGGGAGCTATTTAGTATAGTCATTCTATCGCGTTGCTTGCTTGCAATTGTGTTTTCCGCTCTCTTATGTTGTGTATTCTCTAATTTGTTCTCTATTTACGTATATTTATTATACTTATTTATAGGGCGAGTGACTCTGTCGCTCGCTCGACTCTCTCTCAGACTCTCAGCATGCTCCTCTGCTCGACATTTCCCTTTGCCTTTGACTTCACTTGCTTCCTTTCCTATCTCCAGTATACTTTTACTCTTCACTCGGTTCATAAATTTAGAGAAGTGTATATAAACAGAGTATAAGCATTGGAATATGTATGTACATAGCTACAAAGAGATAAATACTGTACAATAATACAAAACAATCCTGTGTTTTTATGTACATAGTACATATAGAGTCGTAGTAATGCATTACTCGCCAAGAAGACTACAAACGAACGACTTCCAGTTCACTTTCACTATGTAATACATTGGGAACCAATACACTACACTTCACTACAGTGATTCTAATCGTAAGCACTGGATGGTATAATATGATTCTCAATAGAATTCCATTCTTGGTATGCACCGTAAAAATCAAAGTATCGTAGATTTTCATCAACAAATAGTTTTGAAACCTTTAAAGAATGTTTTATAATGTTATCTTAAATAAAAATATTCACTCTTATGTGTTTCTAAATTGGTAAACAAAAATCCTCTAACATTTTCATGTTATTTTAAATTTTAACAAAAATTCTTAGAAGCCTTCTTAATAATATTTGACTCAAACTGAGTGAGCTTTCATTCCCAGTTTTACGGTACTCCTCTATAGTTTAGTTTGTATGTATTGGTATTTGGGCAGAAGGAATTGAATGAAACTTACCTTTCTACTTTATTCCCGTCTATTTTGGTTAGTTATATTATTACGTGCAGGAACTACAACAATACTGAACGAAATCTAAAGGATACCCCATTTTCATTAGAGAAACTAATGTGCCATTATGCGTAAGAGAAAGCCTTTGTTATCTTCTCTGATAGTAAAAGAAGGTTGATAAAGACATTTTTTCCACAGTAAGACTTCTTTGATTATTTTACAATTATTAAATAAAGTACAATTACAGGGAAGCAATTGTCTTTCCCTGTGTATCTCTTTTTTATAATAAAATTTAATAATATTAGACTGTAAAAATGAGTTGTAAGTAAACTGTGTTCTTACATACCTAAAGAATGAATATATTTTGAACTGAGAATATTAAAAAGGTGAATTAGGGAATAGTTTTGTAAATTTTAGAGAAATTATAGCCGTTAGTATTCTTATTATTATTGCAGAGTCGTGAGATGCTCGTTCCATTCCAGGATGCTTTCTTTGTTGGTTGTTTTGTGGTGTCACGTCTTTATACTTTATATTATATTGTAGTTACCAGGGCTGTCCCTGTTGTACAGAAGATACAGTATTGGTAACATTATTCGCTAGTATACTAACTGTATTCTGTGTCTTGTGCCTTTCTTCACTTACTTATTGTTAGTCAGTAGTAAAAGGGAAATGACTACAACTAAATTCTACTACAGTATTCAGTATTCTGTTCCACTCCAGTAGTGTACTATAGTACTCATAAATATCGATCTGATTTTGTTTTTGCTCTGTAAAGAATAGAAAACAAAAAATGGGATGAAGCAACACAAATGCCAGGAGTCGAGGGAAGAGACGAGGAAGAGACCTTAGAAATGAAGTTCACTAGACTTATTGTTAGTTCTCCTATCACAATCTTGCAAATTATTTTGCATGAAGTCTTTGTGTTCTGTTCCGTCAGTTCTGTTCTGCTCTCGGCGATTCTATATTATATTCTGTATATATCACTTATTTATGTTTTACAATTCGGAATGTAAATCAGAAAGAGAATAGCAAACATGTCTGAGAGTAATCTTCATGACACGAAATGACTTTTTGTCACAAATCATTCCTCTACATCTGCTTTGACTTATTCTGCCATAGCGAATCATGCCAGGCATGCATGCCAGTTGCCGAGACGAGACCAGAACCAGAAACAGACGAGATGACGAGAGTACAGGAAAGACTTCTATTTCCAATTCTAGGAGAGTCGAGTCGAGTGACATATCTGTAGTTTAGACCGGGATATTGTGGAAATACAAGTTAAATACAGAAGACATTACTAACAAACGTCTCAAATTATTTTTTGTTTTAAGTTTGAGGTTGGTACTTCAACCGTAGCGACTGGACCGACTTTTCTTTCTATTTTAGTACTAGGTATTTTTATTATCGTCGATTCCATATTTACTTTTTGCAAGCATGTAAATAAATATAGTCATAATAAAAATATGCTAAGTACCTACATGTAATCTTAGCTATTATTTTGTAAAACCTTATCTTGCCAGATTGCAAAGTTATGGAAAATCGCATCTTCGCAGATTTGGCAAATTGTAAATTGGTTTTTGACATTTTTGAAAATCCCATCTTGGCAGAAATGGTGAGTTTTAAAGATTTGACAATTTTATAAAACCGTGTATCTTGGCAGATTTGGATATATGAGTCAATATATGTACATAATAAATATCGTTCTCATATATATACTACGGAGGCATGCATTGCAAATATTTAATATACCCCACCACACCAAAAGTAGATCCATGACTCCATGACACAGAAAAGAGAATCTTATTAGCAAAATTTCTTAGAAGAACTGTATGTTTCTAAATAATAAGGAAGGCAAAAGACTGCTTGGCTTCATTTAATCTAGTCAGGAGGGACTGCGACGCCTCTTCGTCTAACACTTTAATCCTCTCTATATACAATCCACAGCAGCAGAAATTCCAGACCCACAACTTTCTAATTATCTGAGCTCAAAATCTAAATCTTTTGGGTAGTGTCATGTCAAGTCAAAACAGATCTAGAAAACTGTCTCATCGTCTGATTTGCAGAAATTCCTCCTAATTCATAACATAACCCACAACTAACTGAAGTTAATAAAGTAACCTAACCAACAAAATTGCAGAAAAGAGTGGACAAATTTACCCACAAGACAATTAAGCTCTAAAGTCTAAATATCAAATGTTTATTTGCAATATTTTTTTATTGCTTGTTCACACTTTGGGGTCTGCAAGACGTTCTACGTTTAATAATGGCATTAGAAAGGGGATTTGCATCTACATTGCTCTATCTTATATAGCGGAATATAATAACAATTTGGGAAAGTAATTAACGGCGTTCGAGTTCTTTGGCTAACATTAAACATGCTTTCATGTAAGCACAACATATGCTGTACAGAGATTGCAGACTTCTTCTAGCTAAATATTTAACAACAAATAATATAAAATATAGTATAATTGTAACATTGTAACAATGTAATTGCATAAACTAGAATAAATTGTGACACGCCAACTAATATAAACTAATATAAATGTTAAAGGTCCAAATAAGCAATTCCATAGTGTAGTAAAACTATACAATCGTAAGTAAAGTATAGCCACAATAGCACTCTTTCATTTAATTATGTGCAACTATAGGTAGTATACTATAGTACCTAATAAATCTTCGAAGTCTTGCCATTTGGAATAATTGTGTACAAAATGTTAGGCTTGCGGGTTTTTGCTTATTAGATTACATACTAGA
>JAQFYC010006876.1:0-11424 GCA_034694165.1 Tomocerus mixtus
AGTAGTTCAAATTTATATAGGTTATGGGGGAAGAGCCATTTTAGTTTATTTGTAATTAATTCCTTTACCGGGTCATAATATAAGCTGTGTAGTCAATAACATGAAAATTTTTGTATCACTGCTAAATAATAGCGACAACATCTTCCGAAGGCTTTACACTAATAATATTAAGAGTTGCTATTTTCTTAGCTTCTTTGTGAAAGAAGCACTTATCATGTTTTCGTTACATAGCATACCTGGTCCTGTACCGTAAGGATATCTAGCAAACAATTCTATTACGAAATGTAATGTATCTCAAAAGTAATATACCCTGTTCGAGAAAACTAATATTTTGTTTAGATGTTTGTTTGTCTATTTTGTTAGCTATAATGTCTGCAAGCTTGCATAATACATACTGTATTGTATTATTAAAGCTAATGGCCAAAAAGTATATTATGTATCATGCCAATGCCAATGCATATTATTATGTGTTACGAGAGAAAAGAGATAGACACTAAAGTTTCCTTTTATAGCTGCCAACTATAGATAGGTATTACATAGTAAGTATTATATATTCCATGACGTCCATATTATAAAAATATAAATATTTACACCCCTTCACGATAAGCATATTTTGATAAATATTAGCGGCATAAAAATAGATTTTATTTCTGGCGAGCCTTTACTTTACGTGAACGAGGAAGAATAATAACGTTACGTATTATGCTGTATGCAGAGCAGAGTCAAATGTTGTAAAGATTAGAAATACGAGATTGAGATTGCTTACAAAACTGCAGGCTAATTGTTAAATGATTGATTAGTTACTTTATATAGTTTGCTACAGAAAAGTTTGTTGAACAATGACAAAAAGACAAATCAAAATGAAAGTGCATTATAACATAATCTAGAAAAGATTATACTTACTTGATCTAATATTTAGCTAAAGATTTTTAATTTATTGTAACCCTAGCGGAACAATAAAGGTGACAGTGTTTTCTAAGAAAAAGGAAATAAAGAAGCTTTAGTTTTGATTGAAGCATAGAATGACAGATAGATCTTTCTGTGGTTTTTTGGGGATTTATGTCTTTTAATAAATGTAATAAATGCTGACGTAAAAATGACATCCATGGTGTGCTCTTGGCGTTTTGTTGGTTTAATTTCCGTTGTGCAATATTTGCGTATGACATGTTCTCTTTTTATCGTTATTTACATAGCATTTAAAATACAAAAGTTTTTGAGTATATATATAGCATTGCGATAAGCGGTACACAATTTCTCCTACAATCATAAGTACTTTGAATATTGTCTAAGATTTCATGGTACTTCTAGGTAATGCGATAGGAAACTGTATGCGTTTGCATTTTTGTTTGTACTGGAGGCAGGATTGTGTAGTTATCTAGTTACACTACACGAGTAACAAGATTTTTTTGTGGCAACCGTGCTTGTAAGGATTTTACATTCCGAATTTAAGCTTTCGGCTTAAACTTATCTTCGTCTCACAATTATTATGCTTCATCTGAATTTTTAGCAGTTTCTCAAAAGTATTCCTGCTGTATTAGACAAACAATAAATATATTACATAAAATCCATTTGTATGTTGACCTCGAGAAAGTTTTAGTATTCACTAATGGGCTAGGAATATTAGTAGAACGTGATATTTGTGCATTATTGCAAAGATGGCACGTAGTTCTATGTATGTACTTCTGAAAAACAGATAGTCATTAAATGAGCTTTCTCCTGAACTTTCTCCAAGTATTTGATGCATTATCATTAATTTTCTGTGTGTGAAATATAATAGTGTGGAAATTGTCACACATTTTGGATGATTAATTCCTACACGAGTCTGCTGCGTCCTACCCTGTACCTGTAACAGCATAATGTTGTTTTGTCAAGATGTAAGAAAAGTATTGTACAGTATTAAGTAAAAGTTTTATGCATGACTATGCAGGCTACAATATAAACGAAGCTATTTCGGTAGGCAACGCCTACGGTTGAAATTATAATTTTATAGTTGTATAGAATACAACATGAAAACAACCTTGAGTTAAATAACATTATAATACTAACTATAAATACCTACCTATAATGTAAATGTATAATAACACTGTATAATTATTAAAAATTAAACGGAACCAATTGCACAGCTTTTTTTATATATAGTACGCGTAAGTAAATATTTGTACAGTATAGCATACTGCTACTATGTAGAAAGGAAATAAGCAAGAAAAATAAAGAGAACGTGGGAAAAGCACAATATGCAGTGTGCAAAAGATTGAAATATTTAAGTTACCTGAATTAGAAAGAATCTGGAGGACGAGGAGGAGACCGACGAGAAGGGAGCTGATGTTGATTGAATGCATTTTGCTTTTTTTATTGCAAAAATATAAGCCCTTTAAAGTTTTCGTGTTTGCCAGCGCAGAAATTAGTGCACGTCTTGAAAGAGAATAAGTTTGCCTAAGTTTTGTTGGCTAATATTTTCTTTGATCTTATATCAGTTAGTTATATAAGTTCACTTACTAAAATTAATTGCATGAATAGAGAGGAAGCTTCTGCAGAAAGAATTAATTTTAATAACTGTCCTATTTTTCAGATAGTCTTTTGTTTAGCCTTGTTCGTACGTAAAATTTTCGTGACCTGGTTTGGAACTGGACTAAAAGTACCACTTTATACCTTATAGTGTTTATATATATCAGTAGTAGGTGACTAAGCACATAAGTATATGTAATATTTATTTCTATCAGTTCAATTTGGAGGGGAAAAGTGTAAAGTCACTGTAACATATATTACAGGGGAAAGTGATAAATGGAGTTGAAAGACGGAAGAGATTTATATTAATTGTTATTGCTGGTGAAACTAAGTACTCAGTATTTAGTATGGTTATCCTCCCTATTCGTGGTCTGCTCTGATAAACTTAAGTCAGATATTTAATGTCTCCTTGTGTTCATCTGAGAAGAACTGGTTTTGGGTTGACTACAACTTGACGTGATTTGAGAGACTGGTTCGTTCGGATGCCAATATTATGTGAATGAATTTCAGAAGGGAGAGAAGCTCACTTTAGACTTTAGGTTTCACTTGCTCACTGCAAATATTTGTAGCTAGAATATAATAGAATACAGAAGTAAGGGAGGCTGAAGTTGAGGTTGATGTTGAGACAGATGCGACGATCGTGATGTGGAGTGAACAGAAGTCGAATGTGGAATGAGGATCTGGGTTTGGTTGCAGCCAGAGTAGGTTAGTTTAGTTATAGTATTGCAGGATAGCATAAATAGGTATCTCTCAGAATGTCTTCTTGTGTACAGTAGTAGCTACTAATATTTGATGCTTTCTCCTGCTTTCACCGCGAGGGAAAGGAAACTAAAAGTTTGCCTGTCCGAGCTGAAATTCACTACTAAAGGATCCAAAGAAAGATGCTGCTTGCTTTATGAACGATCCTTCCAGCTGCCTCGAAAATAGACTCTTGGCTTTCTCTCTAATAGTTTTCACTCACTTACTCTCTCACTATTCTACTTATCTTCATGTGATATTTGTATCTGTACTGATAGTAGAGGTGCACACTGCACTGTACTCCTCTAGCCCCAATCCAGATTCGGAGTACAGCTACCCCGTTCTACAATATTATCAGTTAGCCTTCACTATTTCCCTATATACTAATACAAGGCCCTAACTCTTTTCTACCGCATTTTAGCTCACTTTCCATGTCAATTTCTTATAAATTTCTTTCAATATGAAAGAAAGGAAGAGTTATGCATTGCAAATTCAAAAATTCTCACATGCCCTGCCCAACATATTTGCAATAGAAGTAAACAGAAACAGACAGCGAACAAAAAAAACAAGAATTTTGGGAAACAGTTAACACGACTACAGATATTATGTAAAAATGTATATCAGTTAAGGCACGCACAGTACTTATGGTATAGTGCCTCAGGAATTCTGGAGAATAAATTAGAAAGCAGCTTACTTTTTGTAAGAATATAAGTATTTAGTATTTATCAATCTTCTTTTTGTTTGCCTGCAGATATTATGCTTGCATTTGATCCTCATCAAGGAAGCATTGTTAACAGGACTTCCTCCAATAAATATTGCAACAGCATAATGCGTTGTATCAAAATTAAATATTTATTTACTTACTACTCGTACGTTCAGCCGTGTTCGGGTTCGAAAGTGAAAGTTATTTATTGTCAAGTTCAAAGATTAAGATGCTCACAATCAGATCAGGATTAGGGCAAATCCCTACTCACACTTTTACTACATATGGTCTTATCTATGGGATGAAACATTCACGGTATTTGTTTTTCTCTTTTCGCACATTGCATTGCTTAAATGTTAAAGTAAGGACTATTTTTGCAGGATGAGTTATCCTAAGGTTGTCCGTTGCGCTAATTGCCTTGTTTCTTCTCCATTTATTATTTGAGGTATTGAATGTAATAAGATAAAGATTATAGATTAAAATAAGTTAACTTTAGTTGGTAAGATAGAAGGACAAGGTAAATTAAAATATTTATCGGGTGCTTACAGTCCACTCCACATACTTACGATTAGTGGATCCATCCCAAGAAACCTCTGCCTGATGTGATGATATCCTGATGAAAGATAGTAGGAAGTGGTGCATAATTGAAAGAAGCTTTAATTGTTGGGAATGGACATGAATTTGGAAGGAAAACTTTGTCCATTATAAGCCTAAATTAAGATGAGAAGTGAGCCAAATTTTGGAGAAAGTTCTCTTGTGCTCACAATGGGATGCGAAGGGAACTTAATTAGGCCCAAATGACGAAAATATAATTGAGAAGATCAACAAATTAGGTAAAAGTGTGTATGAAAGTGCTTTAATAGAAAAGTAAGTCCCATTGGAAATTTATGTCTTAGGGCAAAGAAGCTCGCGTTCCTTTCCCTGTCTCCCGGCTTCAGCCGTCCGTCTCGTCTCATAGAACACAAAGAGTTTCAATCGGAAAACTTTCTCGGCTGGCTTGCGACTTGCTACTTGCGATTAGTTGGCTTATACTGCAACTATCAGTATGCAGTATCTGTATCACTATCCTATGGTACTTACCTACATTTTACATTACCTAACATTACTACATATTTATATACGAGTATGAATATGAGCACATGTAGAGATGGGACCGAGTGGCGTATCCTGCTCATTTGAAGATCAAAAAGAATCAAAACCCGATTTTATAAAAACCTCGAATCGAATCGAAATTAAATGGTTTCAAGATTCGAGACGAACAAAAATCAGGTTGCGATTCAAAAATTTAGTGAGACGAGGCTCGAACTAAAGACTTTTGTCATTTTTATCTTAGTTTTCATTTGTTAAAATGTAAAATTGCCCTTCTGAAGCAACGAGTTGTAGTTCCCCTTGGTGGCCAATTAGACGATAAAATTAATTTTTATATGAATTTATCGTTTTCAACAAAATCGAGACAAACATTTTCGAGACTGATCCAGATAGAGACTTTTTGGGACACAAATATTGCGACCAAGCTCAAGCTCGATCGAAAGTATTTGAAGAGACATTTTTTGAAAACAATGTCGATACGTAGATTAAGCCAAATTAAAAAACTTTAGAAAAAGAGAGCCATACAGTGGCCTGGATCCCTTCTCTAGAGGGATTGTGTGGCAGGCTGACTGTCCTGTTCTCTTGTTCGGTTTCTGTTCTTGTTTGGATGTTAGTGAAAGTGAATCTGTTCTACTCTGCTAAGTAAGTCTTCTAGTCTTTTGGCTTGGTTTGGTTCGTTCGGCCTTACTTTGGCTTGCATTCGTCTAGGTGAGATGAGACAACGATATTCAACATTGACTATTCATGACTTTCTTTCCGTTGCTTTCCCTACATTCCTCTGCCTTCCCTAACTTTTGTGTCCTCTGTCTATTCCATTTCATTGGAGGCTTCAGTTGCTAAGAGACATTTGGCAAGCTTCCCTGGATTTATTTATAGTTACTTGGGTGGGACACCTTCGAGAACGAATTTTACACTGGATCACTTATCCAGAAATGTCTCTGGATACTGCTGGAACCTCTGCTGGACTAGTCTGACTTGACTTGCTTCGACTATTCTACAACTTTTAATGAAACCACAAGTTAAATTTAAGGAAAATAGCAGTAAAAAAGGGATAATCATAGTATATCATTAATATAAAATCAAATAATAGAATGCGTAGGCAAAGCAAAGTATGCGATTTTCACAATAGTAGTAAAACGAAAATGGAATCGTAGCAGTTTTACACAATCGTGATAAATATTTAAAATAATTAATTATAAATTTTCAAACTGTAAACTAGCACTGTAAAAATTATGTTATGACCAATTGCTAGATCTCCCTAAATTCTTTGATACGAAAACAGTCCTTTTGCATATTTACTAGGTTGAAATGGACAACTGCAACTTCCCTTTGTTTTACCAGCATTTTGATTGGTAGGTTAGCGCTACTTTCGTACCTTAACTACTGGTATTATCGGATGTACAATCAAGCTCACGAACGAGCGACTCAAGAACTTCAAGCTCCATTAGTTTCCAACTCCAGTGCAGTGACTTTAATAACGGGACATGCTTAAATAGTACGTCACAAACTCATTACAACCCGCATTTAATTTTGGGGAGCAAGAGAACATTGAGCTCAATAAATAATACCTATTAATTATAGATCTTAATGTTAGTTTCACCTCAATACCATTAAAGCAACAATGTACTTATTGTATTTACAGGTTTTAACGATGTTGATTATTTGCGTCCACATTGCAGAAACTGTATTAGGAATACTTTTTGTTTTCAAATTGGTGTTGATATTGTATTAGCGTATTTAGATTTTTTTATACTCTAACATTTTTCAAAATCAAATATCTACTTCTACTTATTATATGTATTAGGAGGTAATATTAAATTATCTGCCATGCTAACTTCGGAAAATGGCAAGAAATTAATTTCACTACAATAAGTTGGAAATATTTTCTTAGTTTTTAAGCAGTATACTAGCAGCGGCTAATATTTGCAGCCCCTTTCCACATTTTAATCATGTAAGCATAAAAGTGCCTATGCATTTGGGCCCGATGCGACATTAATTGTAACTTACAGGTATATGTACGTAGGCGTAGTACGTATATGTATATTGTATATAAGTAACTTGGAATGTTTTATTAAGTGATTGTGAAAACACGTTAAGTCATAAGGAATAATTTGTATCTGTCTTCGGACGCTGTAACTTATCTTATATCTTATTGTGGGTCGTCAATTTTTGTAACATGATTTCTGTCGGATGTGTCAATGGTGGATATATTATTTCATTTGATATCATAAAATGAATATGACATTCAATAAATGGCTCTTCGCAAACCGTTTTTGAATTACACCGCAAGCAGACACACGGACAGATGGAACAAAACCATAAAGGAGACAAGCTTCTTAATAATAGGAAATAAACGAATAAATTAAAAACTATTAATAAATAGGCTTAATTATATTCAAAACTAACAATAGTGGAAACATACCAATGAAAAGGCGACTTAACTTTTTTGACCTTGAGTGCCTTATAAATAAACTTATTTTCATGACACGTTCGATGCCAATCTACATTCACACGCTATAATTTTGCCCCAAAACATTTAATAAATTTTAACTATAGCATTGGCCAAATTAAACAAAGCTTAGTATTCCCATTTGCATATTTCGTCCAGCATCTTTAATATTATTGCCATCTTAAAACGGTTCTCTTTTACCGAGCTTTTCTCTTCGTCGGAAATGTTAGCCAATAAAATTCTATTGTCGCGGTATATTATGTAGCAGGCCATTCCAAGATTTCGGCGACTTTGAATTTGAGCTAGCCAATAGTGCAATAATGGCATTACAGTCATTGACCAGCAAACCAATGGCTGGTCGAAGGCTGAATAACGTTTATCTACCTTTATATTATCTGTAGTCACTTGGAAAGTTTGGTCTGCGTAATAATCCAATAGTTAAATTCTCCTTTCCCATTCAAAGATTGTTATGTTATGGTTATGATTCCTATTTTTGTTCATTGCATACACACACAAAGGTCTGAGCATTGAAGCGGAAAGCATTTTGTACAACTTTGGACACCGTGGCCTGGCCAAACTCATGGATCTGATCTGACTGTCATCATCCGAGCTATCCTATAACAATCAAAGTCCGTCAATTACAGAAAGAAACAAGAAGAAGAAAAGTCGTGAAATATTTCCAGACCGCTGGGCACACAGTAATCTTCTGGATATCTTTAGCAAGTGGGCTGTGGCTTATATTCTTGTGTACAGAGTACAGAGTACGTACGGAGGGATTATTGCATAGCCAGCAGCATAACAGCGTAAGACTATGGATTTTTTCTTCCATCCCGTGTCAGGTCAGATCATATCTAAAGTGTCTCTCTTTCCATTGTCTTATTTCTTTTGGAAGAATTCTGTTTCGGAAAATTGATGTTACCTATGCTAAGTAACCTAGCTCTACCGTAAAGAGATTTAGGGATCTACTGCACTCTGCACTGAACTGTTTCGAATTGAGGTACCATAGTCATCTCTGGTTGAGATGTACCTGGACCTGCTGAGATAGGATCGGATAGGGTGTCATCCTATAATTGTTGGAAGGTGGAAGCTCAGCAACTGCAAGAAGATGCACTATAGGAAAGGAATTGTATGTAGATATTTTATATTTTATTGTACTGTACTACATATTTGATTGGATAGAGAAAGTCAGTTTGTGACTGATTATTTTCTCTCCTACAAATTTATTGGCTATCTACTCGACTGAAAGCATAGTATATTATAGTAGAGTTCCACTTTCAATTTCAATAGTTTCAAGGTCCTAACCTGGGGAATTCTTTTTCTGTTACTCGCTCTACTTTTTCCAAGAATTTTATTTTTCCATAATATGTTGATAGGTGCCACAGTACAGAATATTCGTGTTATACGGATATGTCATTCAAGTATTTGTATTTGCAGACAGACGTTGTTGTATTATTTGAATCAATTCCGATATAGTTTGTTTCGAGTGTTACCTTTTGTGTAGCAAAAATCATTATAGTTGATTTTTATGCATTAATAAAAAAAGTCACGCGTATTGTTTGCAGAAGCGTCTATCATAAATTAAATAAGAACAAATGAAGTTTGAGATATATTATTCTTTATAAACCAAAAGATAAAGAATTGAAAAAGACATTTGAGTAAGATGGATAAACAAAATACCAATTTAAAGGATTATTAGAAAATGTTTTACAGTAGAAAATCTATAGAATAAGTATTATTACATTATTACATATTTAAGTATAACTGCATGCCATTGTATAATTACACTACTATAATTTGGAGTTGATTTTTACATAATATTATATTCTTTACGTCTTTACTCTGCGCTGTGAGCATACAAGTAAACAGTGGTTTATTGATGTATTGAAATATAGGCACTACATCAGAATACATTATAGTATGTTTGTTCCGTACCCTGCCCTATGAGAAATGAGAATTTTGTCAATAAGGTTCATGCAACTTCTGCATTAATGTAGCAGCTCCACTGGGCATTCACGTAATGAGAAATGAGATAAATGTAATGGAAAATAATACTTGTAATAATAATTCGCTAGCTTTTTACAGAACACCCAGGGTCTGTTATGTTTGTGGGGCCCTGTGCGAAAATTAAATGAAAGTATTATAAATATATTTAATATAGGGCCGGTAAGGATTTTGTGCAGCCGGTGCGATCAAAATTATAGTCCCTTTTATAACTTACATACTGATAAGTTTAGTATACATTTTCACACTTACATCTATTTGTATAATTACTTAATTGCATTATCGTCAACTTCTCCCTAATACGTCTTTCACCCTACTTTCACATACTACATACATCACCAATAGGTAGCCCATTCAAACTGGTAGCCCGGTACCTACGCACCGGTAGATATCCGGCCATTTTCTTGGCCAGCGCGGGGCCCTGTGCAGTCGCACATCCCGGCACATGCCTAACAAGGCCCTAAGCACGCATCTCACATAAAGTTACATAATACCAACTACCTTTAAACGTTCTAATTTTGCATATAAGCATAATCTTGGATAGACAACAACCGTTAGCTATTCATATAGGGCAACGTTTACTGTGCTTGCTTTTTAGGAGAACGTGGATGAAAGCGTATATATTATTTTTGTACTATTTTATATGAGTAATTTTATATGCTGTAAGCAGCTACATTGTGCAATACAGAAGAGTTTTGAAATTGCTGATTTCGTTAGTGACTATAATAATGGAACAAGTAATGTACTCTGTTGACAAGTACATATATACATCATACATATAAATAAAAAACTTTTTATAAACTTATTGCCTTATTAATATTATGCTTTCTCTTTAACGATTTTCACATACTATTATACCATGTATTTTCACATACATACTATACTATATTTCACTTACTATTATACCATAGCGCATTTCTCCAAACGTATGTGCATGTTCAGGTATAGCAATATGAGGTCTGTCTATTTGGAATATTCATTAAAATAATTCTGGCCCTCACTCGTATTGACAAGGAGTCAGATGGCGACTTGATATCAGCTGAACAGATTAAATAGCTCAGATCCACATGCAAGGCTCTGTTTTATAGGATTAATGTGGAGCATACGGAATGACAGGATAATATGATGAAGCGTGTAGGATGCAGTTATAGAAATCGGGTTGAGTTGAGCTATGCAGCCACAAAAACAATCTCGGAAACTCGGAACTAACTGATCTCCCATGTACAGATGCGCATAATGTATCCAAATCTAACGGGCTGCTGACTCCGTCGCCAGAAAGACTCATGGGAAGGAAATATTCTGCCCTGTCTGCTCTTCCGTTTTTTCTCTCCCACATATTATTGCATTCACTCTGTGTCAGTAGTGCAGTGAGCGGTGGATCTACTTTCTCCGGCACTAATACTTCCCAATAGGGCAATGGGATGGATTTTCAAATCTGCTGTTTTGATTGAAAATTGAAAGAACATAGAGATGACGGCATTAGAAATCCTATAGACTATAGATACATTGCATTGATTGCTACTTTACGGGTTAAAGCTTTGGATCATCTCGCTTTCAACTCTATTCTAGAGAATTTAAATCCAAACAGCTATACCGTATACATCTTATATGTATAGTACATGCCGTATCTAAGTACGTACATATTATGCAAATTATGTACTCGTAGGTATAGTTATCTGAATCTAATGAAATGGGATTATTCTGTTTGTGATGTGGTTTAGTTTGTGTAGTACTATTACCCTAAAGAATAAAAGAGCTCACAAATCGGCACAACTGAGATAACATTAGTAGATTTACTATAGCGCGGGCGGTAACCAGATAAAAGCAGATAAACCTAATCTCTAAAAACTACATAACCGATCGTTAAGCACGCATTAATCCTGAATATGACATAAAAGGTCGTTATAGCATATCCCACGTAAAAGATAGCTCCGCGTTC
>JAQFYC010006877.1:0-11424 GCA_034694165.1 Tomocerus mixtus
CTTACCAAAATAAGTGTCATCAAATTCGGTGATTTTGACCGCCACCCCTAAATACCTATTTAGGTTGGAACTTCTCATCAGCAATGTAAATGTACTACTGTACTTAATAGAAAGTAGACCTCGCAAATTGTAACGGATATTTAATGTAGCTGTAGAAGTAGTTAAAGCAGAATAATTAATTTGACAAAATGTTAGTTAATATTGTCAGCACTTATTATGTGTTATTTTTTAATTGAAACCTTTTTTTGATGACTTTGATTAGTTATTATTATTATGAAATTGAGATGAATTGAATTGTGGTTGGACAGAATTGTAAAGCCAGTCGAAGGATTTATTTTTTGCTTACTTAGGATAGGAATTAGGAATGAATGATTGTACATTTTTTGTAAATGCGTATGGTTTTGGAAGACATTTTTTGTTTTGTTTTTAAAGCTTCGATAAGGTTACCATCTTTTATTGAAAATGTTGTCTCATCGTCGAAAAGTCCTAAAACTCGTCATAGTACCTCAACTTCAGTGACATCGCCTCATAGTATAGAAACGGAAAATGACGATGATCTCTATGATGAAGGGGATGATACATTTGAAGAAGGTTACCGTGAGTCACAATAACTTTGCTCAGACAGTATTTTTTTATTTACGAATTTATGGAGGCAATTACTTGTTACTGTGGCCTTGTTTTAAAGCTACGTATATTCGTACCAGTCAGTATTTGTCTAGTCCGTACAGTACAAATTAAATGTTTCGCAATGTCTCAGACTGATCGCTTACCTATATAATTGAATATTATGTACAATGCAAATGAATTGAATAACGAAGTACAAATACGGATAGTGATTTAATATTAGATTACTCTACGATACGATAGGTACTATATTTATAGGTTTATAAAGGGAATTGAATTTGTTTTAGTAACGCTAACGCTATTATGTACGTCTACACTTTACTGTAAATCCAAATAGGTTTAGGTTTTATCGTTTAAAAGACAATCCGTGAAAATGTTAAGATTTTTTGTTACACTTCGCTTGTACCGCTGTGACGCTTTGCTTTATGTGACGGCGGTTGTAATAAATTGGCAATAAATCTTACCAAATGCACTTTGCTGTTAAAAAGGCCGTTCACGTGCCTTGCCTTGACATACTATTTATTCACATCTTTAGGTATCTATGCTCATCCTTCCTGTATAATAATAATTGAATGCTTTTAAGTATACTTAAATTGTACATTGTAAGATAATAAGATGATAAGTGGTGGAATGGTATGATAATGAATGTGTTGCATTGTATACTAAAAGTAGTTAGTTTAACTTTAATATAGTACAAATAGTATAGTATATAAAAATGTATGTGCATCTGTGTTGTATTGTTTTAAATGTTAATGTTAATTGTGACTAATTGCGAATAACTCAAAAAGACTCATTCGAAGACCCGAAGAAAGGCGGTCGCTCTAGATCCAAATCGCCATTTAGGAGTTTCCGTTGGAAAAAGTCCAAGAGTTCCACTCTCGAGGCAATACCCGGTAGTGCTTCAGACGACGAGTCTAATATACAAAAAGTCAAAGGTACTATTTAATAATGATCAAAATAATTCTTCTCAAATTCCAACAACATTTTATCCTCTTTTCCGATCCCCGTCCTTTTCCTTTTGTACTATAATTTTCATAATTTCCTTTTGATACATAAATCTTCTTCATTTTTACCAACTCTTTTCATTTCATTATCTTATCTGGATAAAACCCCTTAAGTAAAGACAATTGCAAGGTTGACGGTGCTACTTTGATCTCGTATGGTAGTGGAAATTTTCTCATCTGATATGTAAGGTGGAGTGGATTTTCTCTATTTAATTATCTTGGGTCTAAACTCAAAAGCCTAAACATGATTTGGTGACGGTAGTTTTCTTGGTTGGAATTGGAAATTAAGGCAGGAGTTTGGGAACAAACTGTAAGTACAAGCATAATAGATAAATAAATAGCACGAATTCTTCTAAGATGCGTGCATTTAATTGTATTTTCGGTGTTGTCAGTATCAGATTTTTTGGCTTTTGTTGCTTGAATCATTGTCATGATGTTGATGATTGGTGTGTGCGAAAAGGATAACTAATGCTATTGGTGTTTACTACCTGACAAGTAGTCAAGTTTTGCCTGTACTAACTAAATTTAAGTAGGTATCTGCTTTTGTTGTTAAATACTTTGTGTGTTTTTTATTTGGGATTCGCTTGCACTAACCGTACTCTGTAGTTTTGTTTTACATCCTCACCCTCTAACTTCATTGTGATTATGATTATGTCAATTACAATGTCCAAAGAATTAATGACATGGATAAGGAGTAGATTTTTAGAATTTGTAATAAATTACAGAACGACCAGGCCCCAATGACGATGATGTCCTAGAAGGAATACTGACGAGAAAACACGAATGGGAATCAACTACAAAGAAAGCATCAAACAGGTTAAGATTACAATGATTTATTATACTAAGACTAAAAATTATACTGCATATTGTTATGTTACTTAAATATGGGTGTTATTTTTTAAAGGTCTTGGGATAAAGTTTATTTGGTCCTGCGAGGAGGATCACTCCTGTTTTACAAAGACCAGAAGAATTTCAAATTACAACCAGAGGCCTACTTCCGCGGGGAAAATCCAGTAGATCTCTCCGGTGCTGCTGCTGATGTGGCTTCAGACTACACGAAGAAAAAGCATGTTTTCCGACTTAAGTGAGTAAAAATTGGAAATTATTTTCGTTGTTTAATTGCCTTGAAAGTTGAATTGGACTACAATGACAATACGAAATAATTTTTATAGGTTGTCGACTGGTGGAGAGTACCTATTCCAAGGGAAGGATGACGAAGAGATGACAAGTTGGGTGCGAGGAATCCAAGATGTAAGTCAGAGTGAGGCTGGAACGTCGGCAGGTCCTTCCCGAGCCCAAACTCTCCCAGCCACCTCCGGAGAAAAGAAAGACGAGCCCAAGAAGCGAGGTTTCTTCACTCTCAAGAAGAAATAAAACTAGCTTTCATCTTTTTAGACTTAATATACATAACTATAATCTATTATTATTAACTTCTATCTACTGACTACTAAGTACTATTATAATATAAATACCTACATACATAGCTGCATAGATACTGTGCATATAAATGACTACCTAATAGTTGATGCTGCTATAGCTGATATCGTAACTACTACTGTTGTTCTGTTGTATTAATCCATTGTATAGTGTAAAATACTACTTAAAAACTACGGAACACTTTTCATACATTTAATGTAACCACCATTTAATCACTATAACTAAACTAAACTATCTATCCAATCTTGAGCAAACTGAAATTATAACATGTATCTTGGTTTGTAAACCGGCAGCAATTATTACATGTTATTCAATGCTATCAGCTCTGGAAAACTTGAACCATCTCTTCTCTACTTATTATTATGTTATCTTAGCTTCCCAACTGAACGGGAAATGAGTTTTACTACTAATTAGATATTCCATACTTGGAAATGAAACCCAAATTATGCACTGACGTGACATGTATGCTTTACACTTTTGAATGCAGATTCTAATTAACTGCAATTGTGAAAGTGGCAGGATAGAACTGCTTTTATTACTGATGACAGAATTCTATGACATTGGTGGAAGGAACTCTCTTCCTCGCTCGCTCTACTTCTGCCCATTAAAAGATACAGTGTCTCCCATGTTTATTTCAGGAGTCTGCTGGATTTTGGGTAGTGATTCAGATTCATGATAGTGATAGTAGCTCATGATCATGACTTACTTTCACACCTCGTTCGTACATGGATTGCATTAAATAAGCAATGATGACATACATATAGGTACATACACAAACATACATATTATAGTCTTTTGCTAATGATGATAAAACGACAAAAATATGAATAGATTTTGTAGGATGCCGTATTGGTTTTCCAGTCAGCCTTGTGGCAGCCACTTAAATAAATCCATATTATATGAGTACATAACAAATGTTAGTGGAATGGGCCTGTATTGTATTGTATTTTATAGAAAACCTTGTTTGTTCATTTAAATAATTGATTTTTATAGGGCTAGAGATCACCACAATGTTTATCATTATACCATCTGTTCATTAATTCATTTTACGATATACCTAACTGTATGTTAAGTATTAGTACAACTTTTGTGTACTGTACAAGTATTTTTGTCAGTACAACCGTTTCTAGTTGTTTGTGGGTGTGTTGGTGCTTTCTCTTTCTATTCACTAACTACTCACGGACGCTAAACAACCATTATTCAATATTCCAATCCAATCCATTCACTGATACAGAATCTTCACATAATGTCAAATCAATTTCAACATACAGATAACATATTTGAAAGATCAGTGCACTGGATCTATTGCTATCTACTGCCATTATATAAATAAATACATTTACATACTACATACAAAAAAACTTAAGGAACAAACGAGCGTTTTCTTTTATGAAGTGAAAGTTGAGGTGAAAGTCCAATATACCTACCTACCACGATTATACTTACATTATTACCTACATTAAATTAATTATTGTAATTAATTACCAATTTGCTGTGCTTTACTACATACATATTTACATAAGTATTTAGCATATTGTTATAGATGGTTGGTGAAGTTGTATTCTATTGTATGTATTTACTGTAAACTGTAAAATGTACTATCTTTAGCCTAGAATCATAAATTCGTAATTACATATAAGTACTTGTTTCACTTTTTCAAAGTGAAAGTTTCCTCTTTGCACATACATGAGATAAAAGAGTTACTATTAGTAAATACTATTAGTACCATACTCGATAAATTGCTACACAACAATAGTTTAGGATTTACAAGAAGAAATACAACTAAAACTAATGTAGTAGACAATTTACAATTTCAAAACGTATGAATAAATACTGTTTCCACCCACCTAATTAAATGAGTTCTCTTCAATGGATGATGAACTAAAAATAACGAAATGCTGCCACTAACATTTAGGTACAATATTAAATTAGGAATATGAAAATGAAATAAAAATAGATAGAGAATTGCATTATGTATTATTATATAGCACGATACACTTACATTACATACATTACAATACATTATTACAAGAAACCAATTAAATTAAATTAAATCACACTCATTAAAAATATACCAAGACATTTCTGATTCTGCCGCTAAAGAGAGAATGAGCTACTACTCAAAAACCAACCCACATACTACATACATTACATTACACTACACTGCTACGCTAAATGTTAGTGTGATGTGACATTGTAAGCCAACTACTTACTTACGAATACATAAAATTAGTACTAGTAATTAGACAACAAATCTCTGAAATGACAAGGAATGGTTTTCACTGTATTGATATTGATTGTAATGGACGCTATCCATCTTGGTATACATATTATTAAGCTGTGCAAATCTTTTGTACAAACGTAATGGTATGGGAATGTATGTAGGTATGTATTGTATTGCAACTTGCATGTATCGTAAGTAACAGTAACGTACGTAACGCAACTTACTTATCTGCCTTATTTAGAAGGCTATGAAACTCTCTAAATACTCTAGGGGGTGGATTAGAAATATGGGGATCGCGCTACATTAATAACAATAACAAGGCTAACTAATTACAATAAAGGTTTATTAACAGTAATTATTATGTAGTAGATTTGAATTTTCAGTTTGCAAGCAATGCGCTTAAGGAAAATATATAAATACATAAAAACATGTTTTCAGCTACAGTAGGCCAGGCACTGGATTTTAATTCCATTTTCTCTTGCTTGCATTAAGTATGTAGTAGATTGCAAATTTTATAGTAATTTTAAGTGCGTTGTGTTGTGTTCGTGTGTTGTGTCACTAAGTAATAAGGATAGGATTGCACAGCCATGGTGTATGTAACATTATAATACTTATTACTACTATAAACTGTACTAATACTAACTACATAATAATATTTGCTAATGATGATGACAAAAAACATAAGAAAGATGAGATGCAGAAAATAACATGTAAAAAGCTTAACCTACCTACATTACATAGCTATTAGTATGTAAGGATAAGTTAAGATTTTATTATACTGTAAAAATGCTAAAAATATTATAGTGTTACTGGTAGTCTTTTAACTTTTAACATTTAACCTTCCGCTCTCCTAGGTACCTTACCTTAATTAATTGCTAATTACTTACTATACTATAACTATTGTAACTTTAAATACTGTATTGTACTACTTTAATCTGTAATCTGTATTACTATGCTTTATTCCCAATTAATTACGACGTACATACTTACCAACGTAGTAACAGATTACTTACTTACCTGAATACTAAAACATCTGCTAATTATAATTATATTTATGTGGCATACATATATATTTATGCATTTTTTTTCAGGAAGCACTGTGTATAAGTATGTATTATGTATAGGCAAATGTTCCAAACTATGGATTTTAATTTTATTTCTCTTTATTTATTTCCTATATATGGGAGAAAGTAAAAATGGCAAAGTTAAAGGAGAAAGTTAATAAGAAAAGGGAATCTTTGTCAATTTAGCTTTAAGTTTTGTTTGAAGTTTGAGTTTTTATCGTACGTACCGTATTGTTGCATTGGAATTACAAAACTAAACCATTTGTATGATGAATTATTCCTAATAGCTTTGTAATTGTCAATTAAAATAGTCAAATGGCAACTCAATTCGAACTTGAGGAAGAGCATGGAACAAGCGTTACCTATTCGAATGTCTAGTGGCAAATATTAATTATTATGTTTACTTTATGAATTGCAATTTTATTCTATTTGTATTCTATGTGTTCGTTCGTTTTCAAAATATTTAATTATTAATATATTAATTGCTATTACATTATCAAACAACATTATTATTGTTGCTAATTAAGATTCAGTAAATTAATTAAATAAAATTACCATTATTGCTAATGTGAATTGAGAGATAAATAATTATGATGCTGGTTGAAGTTGACGTGAAGCTAAAGTTTATGCATGTTGCTCGTGAGTGTGGGTTTATGGGTGGGCTGGGATATAAGTAAATGAATGTACGTAATAGATGAAACAAGCTAATAAATAAATATAGCTCTAAATATTTATATCCTGTCATTTACAAAGTGTGATTTACCTACCCACAATTTAATTACATTTACTTACATGCCTAACAATTGCAATAACAGCTTTCTCAGTTTTAAATTGGCTCAAAGTACCACAATTAACTCATTTGCACAAAAGTCTAGATGCATACCTAGTACTTATATTTAGACGTATTCATAAAAAAATCAAATTAATCTCATTAATGCAAAACTATGGTGGCGTTTCGTGTGCGTGTGTTAACAAAAATACATCCTATTTCCCTATGCTAGCATTTTTAGGAAAACTTATATTCCATGTCCATATTGCATACTATTCATCAATTTTTGACCCATTTAATTCCAGTTATGGTTGTACACGTTCACTTGAAGAATAACAGACATTTTCAAGCAAATATACATACTATTATAATAGGATACATAAAGGCTCATTCATAACTAGACAACAACTACTCAAAATTTTAGGAAAGGCCTAATGATGTTCTCATCAATTGAAAAGGTTTAAATCAAATTAGTACATAATTCAGCCGTAAAAACTGGTAATGCAAATTGGAGCATAATATACTAGAATGTACCTCATCTTTAAAAGATTTTATCCAGTCTCAACGTCTCAAAGGAGGAATTAATTCCCATAAGACTACAATATAGTCCCAATCGCAATACCGTAAGATTGAACTTACGTTAAATGCTGACATGTTTGGAAATAGAATTTATATACATCATAACTACATGAAACACCATTAAAAGGTATTTACTAGGGGTTGAGCACTTGAAATAGCAAATCAATTCCATGTGAGCTTCCTATGTAGTCCACTGCAACATGGGAAATACAACATTTCTGTCTGTATGTCACAGGGATCATCAATTCACCATCCTCGAATTGTCGCGTTACCCTAATTTCCTAATTCCTAACAATTTTTATCGTTCTGTTCAGGCAGGGCTAACGATTAGTATTAGTATTAGTGTTACCGGAAACGATATTTATTGATTATTTATACAATTTAGGTGTACACTAGATGCACTACTAGGCATATTTTATGCTAACAAGACAACAGTAGTTGTACCGTCTCATCAATATCAGTAACTATGTGGTAGTGATTTAAAATGCTCATGTATTGTGTAATTGTGTACTGGCCTATATGTAGATGTTCTTTAAATTCCTAGAGAAACTTAGAAATGTATTTTATAATAGGGACTTAGGTATTAAACTTTACTTATACACAATAAAGTAACTAGTATTTCAAGCCCTAGATACTTTACCAATATGACTAAATATTACAACGCAACACTTTTGCACACAATGCATGTAATGAGTTTTAATTTTTAAATCATAATAAACAATGTTGCTTCCTCAGCAGTATAAACTAGACTACCTACTCACCTCCTTAGTGTATAGTCTTAAGTAGTAAGTAAAGTAAGTGTAAAAGAATCTCGCTCACAATACTGCTCCTAAACTCAACTACAATTATGCTACATAAATCTACAAGGACTCGGCTCGGGCCCGACGACCGACCGACTATACCTGTAAAAAACATTGCATCAAAATATAAAATTTTATGGTTCCTACTATTTTGTCTGCCACTGCCAATACAATTCAATATTCAGTTATACATTTATAAGAGAACTGCTACATGGATGCACGTTGTAGTCAAGTTTCAACTAAACATAAGTATACTTTGTGTAATAAATATCTATTGTATTGTAAGTAACGAAGTATAATTTCTGTGTTGTCTGTACACATGCATGTAGGTACTTACTATTTGTTGGCACGTAAAAAGGTGTATAATAAGATTGCTTTTCTGTGTAGGTAATTGTAATTCTGATTTGATTTGTCTAGTTATAATACAATTGTGTAATTCGCCTATTTATTTCTCAATCCTATGTTACTGTCTATCCCTACTTTAAATTCACTGTGTAGTAATAAAACACTATATATTACTTACATTATGTGCTATAAGCTTTATTTCTGTAATAAGTACAGTTCCGTAGCATGATATATTGCCACTAAAATAAGAATTCAAACTGAAATCGTGTAATGTTATGGCACTTCATAATTCCAGTCGTTTACGGGGGATACACAATTATGACACAAGGCCAGAACTAAATTCATGAGCAAAATTAAAGCCTGGCATGCTTAGCAGTTTACATGGAACGAATTATACAGCAACAGCAAGCAAGTATCATGCAGAACAAAGTATATAATGTACTTTTGCTCTTGGCTGAATATTTGTAAAGTTTGTGGAGTTTTGAAGGTATATGCATAGACAGTACAGTAGGCAGAGAGCACAGAGATATTTATTTATGGAATATTCCACCATTTCCTATGTATTGCATAATTATTATGCTAGTTTCTGCTTAGGGTTAGGGACGAGAAGACCACAGATATTTGAATGAGTGATGTGACCCATTTAAAGCTGAAGCAAATGTTTTATACATGGAAGTCTGTTGCGTGGTTTGGTTAATATTCTTGTTTGTGTACTGTGTGTCTATGTAGTTGGCATTCAATTTGCATTTAGAATCTCACTCAACTCTTATACGATTAAAAAGACCTGGTATAGCTGGCAAGTAGCAATGCAATTGCAATAAATATCTCACTTATTATTATGCATACTTCTTGGTTGTTATTTTTTAACGTGCACGCAATGATGATGAGTGTTTTATTGTCCAAATCGATAGATCTACCAAAATCTACAGTAGGTAGTGGTAGATACATAAGTACTTATTGTGTATTTGGACAGGTTTAGTAATTATTAGCAGTAATATTAATTGAACTCATTTCAGTGTAGTACATGCATAAATTACTATTTAATTTGGTACCAATATTTTTTTGCTATAAACCTAATATTATAGGGAAAGGAACAAATCATACTCTTAATTATCACTCACTAAAATCGTAAAATGTTTGGCACTGTTTTCAGTTAGGTATGGAATATTTCCTAGGAACAAATAAAACTCTCCTTTAGGCACTTAAAACATTTTGGACATCCATACTTGGCAAATTCGGCATCATTTAGTCCCGTATTTGGAGCTTATACTAGTTTACACTTCTTTTTCTAGCAGAGAAGTGTAAAACAGAAATGCAAATATTTAGTTGTTTAACAGTCAGCACTCAACACCTTAACTACTACTGCAACCTTGGATGAATATTTATAGGTTGGCAATAAAAATGATGAATTCAAATGTTCTCATGGTCTGTAAACGCCAAGTTAGCATTGCCATTTCAATGCAATAGTATTTACTCCAGGTTGTATGTATTGATTCTACCATTTCGTTGTAGGATGAAATGAACGAAACGTGTTTATTAGTGTTTACCGTGTTGTTGCGTAATGTGGGGAAACAGATACTCGTATATATCGAACTAAACTACTGTCTATTACGTATATATTATTACAAATAGGCTCCCCTGTCTAATAGAGAAACCGATAGTACATATTGAGTGAATTATTTACAGAATAAAAGTAAAACAGTAATTTTTTACTGTTAAATCTATTACATGCTCTTTTTTCTTTGCGATGTATATAAAGTCACATTCTACGTTAACAAATCTAATTTCTGTTGCTGATTTTTCGCGATCTGGACAAAATAAGGGAGTCTTTATCCAGTCTGTCTCTTATTACCAAATTTTAAAGTGTATCTAATCATATTGTGAACTTGAAGAACTTGAATTCCTCGACTTAAGGAGGTAAACCGTAAAATACCAAAACTTATCCCAGCACTAACATTCTAATATACGAATTTAATTGACCATTTCAATACAAGTAGTACTTTACTAATCATTATTTTGTATATACTGTAGTATTGTAATATTGGCTACTTAAGAATGATATCTAACAGCTACATTAGCAAGTAAGTGTACCAATGAACTAAAAAAATCTCGTATTTATGAACAAGATTTTAGAAATGTGAAAGCATACGTAGGTATATAGGTACATATAGAAAAGATTTATTTATATACTATCTTCACGTATCAAATCCCAAACTTATTTCGTAGTGCAACATGATCTTACTTGTAATAATAACGACATATATAATTTACAGTTTTTGCAAACTTTTTATTTACGAGATAATAAGCGCTACTTTCCCAGCATATTGTACCGGAGCTTTTATAAAAGTATTTGTAAATTTTATTATGGAAGATCAGATCAGATCTTTTCTTCCTGGGCTAACTGCTTAGCTACTTGGATAAATAACCTTTGTCATGCTACAGCAGAATTAGTAAGTTTTGCGAAGGCAAGACTTTTATCAATTAGAAGAATTGGTTAGTGGACATTGTCATCAAAGGGATCAGCAGCTACTTAAACTGTCATTTTAGCAATCGAATATTGTGTAACCATGTTAGTAGA
>JAQFYC010006878.1:0-11423 GCA_034694165.1 Tomocerus mixtus
AAACATTTCAAAGGGTACTTTTATAACCGAAGCATCCAATAACTAAAATCTACATCCCTAATCCAAACCCAGAGTCGAGAATGGTAAGAAGAGCGAGTCAAACCAAAGCCCAAGCCCACCAATGAGAATGAGTGACAGGCCGACTGGAAAACCATTAATCATGTTGACATGGCTCTTACGAGACGTAGTATTTAGTTTATGTTATATTACGCCGTACCTAAATTTTCATCTCGCTCCTCTACAAAACACAGTCTCCTGTGTCTGAGTGACTTGACTTCACTTCACTCCGTTTGTCCTGATCTGACTCCTTGCTATGTCTTGACATCCTATTGCATGGCCTGCATAATATAATGTGGATTACATAAGCCAAAGCCAAAAGCTACTAGCCAACACATTTCCTAAACTAAACAACTGCATACAAAATAGATGTTTCTAATATGTTTACATTTACTACGTATTAGTTTAATGCTAAGTAAGTAGGATGGGAACTGTTCAGCATAATACTTATGAATGTTATGCTATTTATTAGTAGTAGACAATCTATGTACAACAAACGTGTCCAAATGGAATAGCAGAGACTCATTTCCCTTCGTCACTCACAATCAACTGAAACCAAGATGAGGGCATAGTGTCTAATATTCCTCTACTTCTAACTAAAGTTACGTCAAAATCTTAAACCTAAAGAAACGTCATGTCAGGTGAAGGGATGTCAAGTCAAGTCAAGCGATGCGATGGCCCGTCAACTAAACTTCTAGTTGTCATATCAGAAAATATGTAAATTCAAACCAACTATATGCTTTATCATAGAATTTAAAATAATACTTGCCAAGATATTTAGTACTTATTACTATTTAGGTATGCAGATACAAGATCCTAAATGGAGAAAGAGAACAAAGAGTATCTCCTTACATTTACATCAGGTAAGGTCATGAATTTAGTAACAGACTTTGGATGCTATTCTCTTTGGTTTTCCTTCGTCTCCACTTTGTCGGTAACTGATGTACTGAATAATAGTAAAGATTCGAAAGACTCTCTAAGGCTTTTGCCTACGGGCTCGTTAACACTAACAAACTAACAAATAAAAAAAATCCATTTTGTTCTCTATCCTATCCGAGGGAAAAGGAAGGTCAGATAGACAGTCTTATTGTTTAGTTGTGTTTAGCTAAGGTTGAATAAAATTCAATTGGATGGATTGAATAGTAGACTAACGTAACGTCAGCCATCCAACAGAGGAATAGTTCCATCTAACAATAAGAAATTGGATGGAGATGAGTGACAGGCGGTAGAGTGACAGACAGACGTGGCTTCAAGGCATCTCCAAACACACACAGACATGCATGCAAGCACACCATAGATACATCTTCCCTGAGTTGACTCTCCTCTTATAATTCGACACATCATTTCAAAGAGTTGACAGGTGTTATTTACGATTTGTTTTGCATGAGGATGAGTTGGAGATGGGATGCACGCTAGCAACGCAAAAGATACTTTAATTAAACCCAATATGATGGCATGTCAGCTGTGTTTGCTGCACGATTCGTTTGTGGGGCTCCTCATCTCACACCAAAAAAAGAATATTATGGGCTCATGCCTCAACATATTTGTATCTGTACATACACATTATTATAATTTTATGATGGTGTATCACAGCCAGAGCTTACTCTATTCTGTGTGTATACAATTATTATTACACAGTTTATAAGCAAGTACAGCCCTCCTTACAGTACTATAATGTGATGATACAGAAGGTACATTATTATATTATAATGTGATATCTGTATAAGCGAACGTTGTACTTGTAGCTGTAGGTAAATATAAACACAAACACTGTGTAGGTAGTAGGTAGGCAGACTATATGTAGATGTGTGTTAAGATTACTGATTATTATTATGAAGATATGATCACATAATAGGCGAACACAATCCCACAGTATTCATAAACAATGCACACCGTATATTGTACTGCATAGAAATCCTTAAATATTAAACCTGCATTGTACTTACAGAGCACATTATCATGTAGATGTATGCTTTATGGAAAGAGATGGACTGAGAGAGAGAGGATATGATAAAAATCTGTTGTTGCTACACATTATTATAATATTGAGTGTATGGTCTCCACTTGCTCTGGCTTACATTAGATAAACACTATCTGCTCATCTTTATTGTTGTAAAATGAATGTAATATTCGGATAATTGAATTGATTATCCATCATTTGCAGTGTAATGGTCATGGTACGTGTCAATTTTAGCACGTATTGTGACAGCGACAATAGCAATTACATTCTTAAGTATTTACAGCTAATACTGCCCCATTATTAGCACCTAATCAAGTTATCCCTTGCAGAAACAGTTCGCAGAAACAAACGGTTTGCCCATTGACAATGAACTCTTCAGAAATATATTATCAGCATACATATTATATTTACATATCAAAAGTATCATATGATAAGTATTTATGGAATTCGAAATATTTTCTTGGAAAAACAGCTACATAGACATAATTAGGTGTTATTTACCTAACTACTCGTAGTAATACACTTCCGTAAAAACTTCTCTGAACCTCAACAGATATTTTCGTTTGAAAAGCCATAATTAATAGGATTTGTGAAACCGAATCGCCCTCATTTTTATCCAGTATCCAACAAACGAACTGCTACTACAACAACTTTATTTGCTATATTCATGCTTATATACTACAAAAGACACTCTATAAATAAAAGAGCGATCTAATTATGGTTAGTTTGGAAAACTCAAAACCAAAATTGTTTTTAGCTAACCATTTTTTGTTGAAATGTTTTTCTATTCCTAGGAAAACTTCCCATAACGATACATAATAAATAAATAATACTTCAGCTATCTGTATACGTAAGTTACCTAGGACGATAACCACTAAATATGTAAGTATGAATGCTCGTGTAAGATATGCAAGCACAGCTACTAGCTATATAAACATACATTGCTCCGTCTACGTTTAATGTAATGTAACTCACATCAGTGTTCGTATCTGGATGTGGATGAAAAGGTGATAAATTACTCTCATGTCTCCCCGCTTCTGTTTCTGATGTTTTTCATAATGCCTCTTTGCCTGTCTGTCTACTTGATAGAATATAATAGAAAATTGTGAGTGTGCTTAGGCTTTTGTTCACCTATTAGCTCTACTCTACCTTTCTTTTCCTATTCGCTCAATGCAAGAACTACAATACATTTCGCCACAGCTTATATGCTATGTATCTGTACTAGCGTACTTATTAACTTGCTATCATTACCATGTACATCGAATATAACGAAGAACAGTAGAGAAGCCGACAATGCGTATATTATTGTACCTAAATACTCTGTTCCAATAAAGAGCAGAATAAGTATATATATGACTACATACATACGTAGTTTGTATTTAGGATGAATTGTATTGTATGTGATGTATATATCTTTCTGTAGGTAAGTAAATGCATAGCTGAATTTATACACAGAGAACATTCAACATTCTACATTGGATCAACTTTCCACAAAGCATAGACTCACTCGCTCCTGTCTGCCTTATTTCCTCTAGATCCAAGACCAACCAACATTCGCATTCCTAGAACAAATACAAAGCGTGCCTAATAGAATATAATAGAATAGCTAATAGAATGCCAGACTTGACTGGAGAATGAATGAGTAAAAAATTGCTGCCCTAAATAATAGTCTCTCTCGCTAGATTCAGTTAGGCAACCTTAATACAAGGAAAAAGGCTTTGGTAACTCTACCTTTTGCATTACTACACTTCGTGTTATTTATATACGTAAAATACGTAGTATTTCTAATATGTGCTAACATTCTCCTAAACTACATTGAAAATTGTTCTTCAAAAATACATGGATGACAGTATATAAAGTGTAGAGATCTCAATGTATGTAATGTAACTCAACAAACAAAAAGCAGCTGTACCTTAGGTACATATATTAGTATGAGCATATGAATTGAATTGAGTAACTAACTGCTTGTTCCTTCATTCTCAATCTAACACCATAACAAATGTCGGTTTCATTTTTATTTTCATTATAAAACATTGTGTATTCAGTAAGAGTTTCATGAAGCATAAAAATGCTTTGCGTGCGTGTGCAACTCTTTCGATGAAGACATTAATCATTTTGTGTACCTTCAAAGAAGTTTTGTTCCCTTTTTTCATTGTAGCTAGTTGCAGGTAATTAACTGCATTTTCATCAACTCATAAAAATCTTATGCATCTAGTAATGAGAACTTTCATTCATTAGTGCAGCTTTGAACTTCCAACTTCCAACGCTAACGCGAATTAGGCCAACTACCACTTTAGCCAAATTGTCCTCAGATGTGTTCAGTTCACTACTATGTACTATACTATTCACAAATGCAATAATGGTTAGGTACTTACTTGTGGTGTATAGCCTCTGGTAGAAAATTGAATGGAGTCATTTGACTTTAGATAAGCATTTCATTACGATAACTTCTATAGCTGTATTTTAGTACCTATGTCGAGATTTTCTAAAGTAATATCTGATTCTATCAATCATTTTTATTTGCTTGCAAAAAATAATTTAGCTGTTTATTGTCACTTTTTGCAGATTGAGATCACTAAGACGTTTTCACTGTTTCTAACATTAAGTCTACTCACTTTTCACCAAAGAGTTCATTAGATGCCAACGTAATATTTCCTCTCCCCACTGACAAAAACTCAATTCTTGCTTACAATAATAAAAACTTTGAAAAAGAAATAAGCAATTTCCTCTCACTCAAACACCAATCTCCTTGACTGTCAAGTGAGTCGTCAGAAAGGAAGGTATGAGAAGATACACGAGCTTTCCCACACTAAATCAACTCAACACGAATGAATGTGTGGAAGAATATTTTCTTAGTATGAATGTTTGCTTACATTAGCAAATCTGATGAGTCTTTTCAACTTTCAAGGTACTATTTGTACATAGACTAGACGCACTTCAATATGATAGATAAATTCCAGATGAGTATTACACTTAAAATATATTATTTTATGATTACCCATAGAATCTTACTTACGTAGTTAAGATCTTTATAATTTCGCTAGCAACAAACTACTGACAAGAAAGGCAAGACTGACAGGATACTCAAGACAGTCATGTGACAAAAATGATGAAATTGTTAGGAAGAGCAGCATTACGCAAACAATAAGAAGGGGCAATCCTTTTATTATCATTTTATGATTCCTGTCTTGTCTTTTGGATATCTTATTTCCTCTGCTAACCTTGGCTTTAGCTTAAAGGCTTTGAACTTTCAGATGAATTCCCTTACATAAGAAAAAGTAGAATGACATAACCTGGGCTAACCTTCAGTTTTTCAGTATCCTTTTCTTAAATTGCTACCTACATCATAAACCATTCAATCTTCAATCCCTTCGATCTATTGCTATTGCTACTTTACTATTTTTCGTGAATAAGTATTGCAGAGAGTTAGAAAAGTACAACAATACAATTATATTCCTGACATTGCCTAACAATAAGTCAATAGATAGATATCTTGGATGCTTTTCTGTATTTGTGTAGTAAAGCAAAGATTGACAATTCCAGATTGAGTAATAAAAATTCCAACTTCAGACTAAAAGGGTAAACAACTTTATTTTATGACCCGACTTGAGCGTGGCTTGAAAGAGATCCCTTTCCCAAACTCTCTTAAGTAAACGAAAGGCATAATATCTGCTCTATCATCCATATACCGATGCATAATAATATGCACTTACTATATTTAGGGTACTTTATTCATATTTCTTCTGCCCCTTATATTAATAGAGACTTGCTAAGTTATTGAGTGTTAAATAAGGAATAAGATGCGTATTACTTATAGTATAGTGGTATTATGTGAAAGGTAGTCCAAAAATTAACATTGTGTAGAACATTGCTACTGCTGCTACCTAATACTTATGTTAATATGTATGTATATTTAATATGCCCAGAGCAATACTTCATTCTCTGAATACCAGTTACCTAATATCAATGTGTTTTTCTTACTCAATCTTACCATGCCCACAAAACTTAGCAAACAAATGCCTATACGAATTTTAAAAATGTGCTCAGTATATAAGCTCAAGTAAGTATTTGTATAAGTACGGGTAAGTACCTAGTCATTATTGTGAATACATAAGTCTCTTAGATCTATCAATAATGCGAAGGTCTTATCTTTGCTCACTATACCAGTTTACACAAGAAAGTGATAGGGTTAGTAGGTAATTGGTGTCTATTTCTATGTAAATGGTACATGTACTGGATATAAAAATAATATTATTCCTACCTGCCTGCCCACATAAAGTTATTTTAGGTCTTATTTGTTCATTGAAAGTAAAAGTTAAGGTGTAACCGTAACCCTTATAGCACTATTTATGTACCCAAGTCTGTAAAGTGTCGACTGATATTGAGCTGAACTCACTCAACCAAACCGTGTTTTCTTATCTGTGTAATGAAGCTACTCAAATGTCCAAACAAGTTCACAGCTTATCAATCACCTGTCTAAAGATACGACTACCTGTAGGACAATAACGTGACAAGGGGCAGCAGGCTTAAGAAAAATAGACACGTTGACTCAAGTAAATAAATTTGTAAATCAAGTTGACAGCTAGAGAGACTACCAAAGTTGGATTTTAAAATACACAACATCCTCTCTTAATAAATATTAGATTTTGTAGAATAAGACCTCACCATTATAATATCGACAGTGAAATGGTTGTACAATAGTCACTGTTTTAAATACAGCAGAAAATTACAGTGTTTGTATTGTGTATATACTATTAGGTAAGTTACGGATAGTTGCTGGCATTGCAAAAGTGCAGACTTAGATTCATATTCCCAATTGCCTAGCTTTAGATTACGTGTAAAACTACATTATTAATTGTTATGCAAAAAAATTACAGTCGAGCATGGTCACTTGTACAGTTTGACGATGGAAAAGCAAGTATAAAGTGAATGAATAAAATGAATGAGTGAATCGTTTAGCGATTTACAAAATTAAAGTAACTTTCACGCCTGGACGTACTTACAATGCGCTACACGTGTTCTCTATCTCACTCGCTGTAATTTATTATGCCTAATGTTTTGCTTAACTGTGCTTGGCTGGGATTGTGTTACGCGTAGTAATGTAATGGCTTTCTAATTTGCATGAAATTTATGTCCTTGTTGAAAGTAATGTGATGTGATTATGATGACGTAGTGCGATAGTAATAACGACTTATTTAGCCATTACTTTTATGTACATTTATAAAGGAATACAATAGCTATTGTCTAAAAACTCGGTAGGTTGCCACTTACCATTCTCACTATTACAATTTACATTTTTGTAAGCGTACGTAATTAAGAGATTATGCAATTTAAAACTTTAAAGGTCAAGCTTGAAATTTTTGTATATTGCAGCAACAAAATCTATTATGTAATATTTTTGCTTAAAATGAAGACGTCTGTTTGGCGGGACGGTTTGCATATATACTACAGAGTACAGGTAAGATATAAGAAGTTTGCTAATGCCTACATGCAATATACTATTTAACTTATAGTATTTAGTAGAAAAAATGATGCTATTCATTAAATTAAACATCTAAATGAAAGTTTGGCCCACATATTTCATTTAGTCTTCGAAATAGGTGGCTGGAGCACAGTGTATGAAAAATACAAGGTCGTTCATTTCTTGTTAAATATTGTATGCATTGTTACAACAGGCATTCTTATAGATTTGATAAGGGAACTGTTAAAGAGTTTAATACAGGCGTACAAGCACGTTACATGTCAAACCTATTCTGTTACATTAGTATAAGGAAAAGAGGGAAGCCAAATATTTAGCATGTAGTAAATCTGCAATGGAGCTCTAAAGACACAGTAATACAGTCACCACAGTAAAAGAAGATATTACGACAAATGTTATGGGAATATGGCTGGTACTTCTAGTATATTCCAACTTCTCAAACAGTTTTAATATCTTTTCTCGTGCGTTTCTTTTTCTCTCTTTTCTAAAGCTTGCTTTTTAACTCCATTGTACATGCATTGAGTGTGTTCATTGTGCATACGCATATATGGAGAATGGGGACTAACTGCATGAGCAGTTCTATTTTCATTGGCTATGTTACTGTTTCTATTTAGTTAGCAGTACTGTATGTTTGCTAACCATGTCAAACTGTTCTCTCGACAGAATTATGCGTAAAACTGCAAGCTTTCTTCCTTTCTCTTAACCATGTGCACTTTCCTGAAGAATTCAACAAGTGGAACTTTCTCCACCACTCAAATTAGTACAATTCCATTTTGCTATCGTTCTATCCTAATATTGAATCTTCCAAATTGTTGACAAGCATATGTTGACTTTTGATATTGAAAAATTTTATAAAGGGACATTAGACGGTAACTCATATTTTGATAAAATCAGAAATTTTGTAGAAATCATCATCATGATTCTGTAAATTCACTAAATCCCGAAAGCTGAAAATATGAGAGATAATGGAAAGACGGTGAATAGAGAAATAGGAACATTAATTACCGAATTGACTCCTCATCCAGGGGTAGAGTGGACTAGGTAACGCAGCAGCAGGACTATTCTGTTGTTGCGGACTTTGGTGCGGATTTTGATGATTTTGATTAGGATGATGGGGATGTTGAGGATGTTGCTGTTGGACATGAACTTGATGCGGGTGTTGTTGCGGCTGTCCCATGTTGTTATACATTCCCATGTGGTTATGATTATTGTGATGATTCCCGTTGGGAGTGCCCACCCCGGCATTGTTTATATGATTGACATTGACAACATTCACATGGTTATTTTGTCCATTAGGGTCGGGGCTGAGAGGAGGGCCGCCGACACCCACCCCCGGAGGTCCCACCACCCCGCCTTGTGGCACAACTCCCGGAGGACCCACAACCACCGGATTCTGTTGCTGCTGTACTTGCTGTTGCTGCATCTTGCACGAAGGGTACTGCCCCGTTTGGCCCAAGTTCACCACATGTCCCCCTCCCATCGGCATATTGTTGACTGACGGCGGCGGGGATGGGGGTCGGTACTGATTATCCAGGATTTGACCTCCTCCTTGGTAGTAGTTGACAGGAGTGCCGTTGCCCGGCTGACCACCCACAGCTCTGATATCCAACCGGTCGTAAGGTGGGAACCGCGGGTAGGGCAACTGCCCCTGAGAATTGTGATGGTTCCCATAGTGGTGAATTGTGTTTCGGGGGTCACACGATGGGTCAGGTGTAGACCCATTGACCGGAGTTGTGCATGTTTGATAGTGATCCGGTGTCCCGTTTCGCAAGTCCGGAATGTACGAGTTGGAGAAGTATGAGGTCATACTGTGATGGTGAGGGGGGGCAGGGGGGAGTGATGTAAATGTTGTCGGATCCAGCTTTCCGATCAGGAGGCCTCCTCCGTCCTCAACAGCGTTATGCTCTTGGGTATATATTTTGATGGCTGTTATTTAACGAACTGGGGAAAATTATTATTTATTATTTTCTAAGTTTAGTAGGTAAACGTTTTTGAAATGCTTCGGTTCTTTTCTCGTATCCTTCTTGTCTTGTAAGCGTCTTATATAACGGTAGTAGTATTTTATTTACTAGTAGTAGTTAGTAGGTATATATTTATTAGGTATTTATTCTCTTCTTCGGTATGTCTGTTAACTAGGAGTAATCGTATACACACATTGAAGTAGTATTTAGTAATGGCGAAGTAATTTTCGTCTCGTCTTTTTAAAATTTATTTTCTGTATCTTCTTATGTAATAACTCTTCTTTGCTCTTGGAAATATATTCTCGTATTGTAATAGTAAACTAGATACAATGATGATGAGACGTATAATATTTGTATTGCATTATGTATTCTATGAAACTCTGTTGTTAGTATAATTGTTGTGTTAATAATAGTATACTTTGTATTCTTCTATTTCCTTATTCTTCTAGGACTTGTAGAATTCGACAATGGTTGTTTTGCAACAGCTTCTGTAAATAAAAAAAGAGAAAGGAATTTTTAAGTCATTTGAGTCATAGTCAAAGTCATAATAATCCTTCACCGAATCAATTGGATAGTGAAAGATCCTTGCGAAATGCTTCTTAGGTATTTGTAGCTATGCATGTGTGCAATATGCATTGTGTACAATTTTATGTACTTCTAATCCTGCATTTCTCACACAAAGGCTTTGCTTTGCTTTGTTTAACTTAACTCGACAATTTGTTTCGTTACGCTATGCTTGTTCTTCTTCCTACTATGTACATAGTACTATGTACTTGTGAGTTTTATATCTATTTGCTATTTGTACGTACATAAGTAGTACAAGGCAATAAATTCTACACTCATCTCTAACTAACAACATCGTAAATTTGAGCCTGGTTCTTTACAAGTGATAATTTAAATCAGCATCCAGTCTTATAAGTAGTTAAACACCCAATTGAATAAGAATACATTAATGCTATTCATCTTTCAACATCTACTATTTGTATCTACGTCCTTAATACATATAAAGATCCGCACAGATATCCAGTATTCCTTTGTCTCTCACCTAATACATATTATACAATCGTATCCATAGACTGAAACTCAAGGTACATAGCAATAGCAAATAAGTAGTAGCTAAGGTAGATAGCAGATACATTATTGCATACATATATGTATTACATTCATATGTGAATGAAACATTGAAGATTCCATTCCATTGCATCACAAATACTACGTAAGACACTTGCTATTGCTACGTAATATTGATATGGAAGGTATAAACATAGGTATAAACATTACATTCTATATTGGGTGGATGTGGATAGTAGTTGATATTACAATGAATGTATTACAATGTACAAGTTTATGGAGTACGCGAGAGTTGAACGTGACCCCAGGGACTAATTTCACCAGTTGGACCATCTCCAGTCTCAAACAACAGTTCAGTTCAACTCCTGCTATACACGAATGTTATGTATGTATGATATAAACGTAAGTGCATAGATTGGGAAGAAGATTCAGAGGATAGCAACCAACTACGGGCAAAACCACATTCTTATATAGAGAATATTCTGCGCTCTTACATGATTATATTGCATAGAATGTATGTAGTATCACCACACCATTATCATCATATGTATCACCAAGTCAAGTCCCTTTCTGCCATTCTAGTAGAGAAGTGGAGTCGACTATCATCCTATTGTACTGTAGGTTACGTTAAGTTACAAAGTAAAATATTATGCTTTGTTTTTCTTCCCAAAGCTCATAAATGTCAAGTGAGAAAACGTTCTTTCTCTCCACTCTTCTCTGTATCCAACTAACTCACTGAATTTACTACTTCTACACACTCACTACACTTTACACTACTTACATACTTACTTACATCAACAAGTCTTTAACACCCTTCTCAAAACATTTCTCTCGTTATTTCTTCCTTCATTCATATTTACGATGTTTACATTTCGTCGCTATAAGTGTAGTCTGT
>JAQFYC010006879.1:0-11420 GCA_034694165.1 Tomocerus mixtus
TTTTTATTTTTTGCTTATTACGTTAAAAATATATTTTTGCAGGGTGACTTGGACAGTTTCGAATCTTTCGAACTCTGTCAAACTGTCCTTCAATATGGGAAAAAGGAAATCATCGAGAAGTTACTAAGGGAGGATAAGCTGAAATGCACCGAAGAACTAGGCGACTTAATTAGACAAGTGAATCCTAATTTAGCACTAACTGTTTACCTGAGGGCTGATTCACCACACAATGTACTTTTACACCGCAAAACTTATTTTAATTTTAAATATTCTGTTAATTGAATTCGTTTTTTAATAGACCTGCACAATTCCTCTGTCTGTCTATAATAGTATGTGTAATGTTGTGACTAGGTTGTCCAATGTCTCGTTGAAACGGGTCAATTAACCAAGGTCATTCCGTACACCAAAAATGTGGTAGATTACACACAAAATTACATTATACTTGTAATAGACTTGATGCGAGTAAACGTAAACCAAGCATTTGAATTTTCTCGATTATTGTTGGCCGATGAACAGCAATTAGTTGATATACAAGAGGTATGCATAATTTGGTAAAAATGATAGTTTAAATGAATGTATGACATAGGTAATTGAAATTAAGTTTTGTTTTTAGATAATGAATCTATTTATGGAGCAAAATTTATTTGAACAATTTACATCTTTCCTCTTTGACGAGCTGCTGAACAATCTTCCAGCTGAAGGACATTTACAAACAAGACTATTGGAGATGCACCTTATTGCAAATCCTCAAGTGAGATTGTAGAAAAACTGACTATTAAACCTCCATCTTAAACCTTGCTTTTATAATTCACTGAAATTTATATTAGTCATTTAATGCTTCAGTTTGTGTTTAGTGAATTTAATTTCGATTTTGAGACTTATGAACGCGAATATTGAATTGTTTAGGTAAATAATAATTCTGACGCATTATTTTTTCAGGTTGCTGATGCAATTCTCGGTAGTCAAATGTTCAGTCATTATGATAAGCCCCGAATTGCTCAAATATGCGAAAAGATTGGATTGTTTCAACGTGCTTTGGAGATTTGTACAGGTTATAAAAATTTAGCATAAACTCGTAAAATCGCATTTAAACTTATTGAAATTCTTCCATGATAGAACATTGTTATATTTGTTATTTAATTTTATAATTTAATCCTCATACAGAATTCGGAGCTCAGGATAATGTTTGCGTTACAAATCCTGGAACTCGTAATGTATGCATGGACGGAAACAACAATAAGGGATGCTTATCGTTGTAAGATTTTTAATTATTTCTAAGTGAGTATAATTATTGCGAGTTATTGATATTGATTTTAAGACAAAAGGTATTAAAATAATATTTATTAATTTCAGGAACCAAAATCGTCCTTCGGAAATATCAAGGGAAACTAATCCTTTCCGCAACCAATCTTCAGGTGATTATTTTCCAGCAGCAGTCTCAGGAAATCAATCTGGTTCTACATCTGCACCTCCTCCGCCTCCTTTGCCGAATGTTGAGAATTTTGAAAATACCAAGTCTCAAATTTCAAAATTAGCCAATGGCGGCTCTAAGACTACTGAAATTGATACTAATGTTACTCAGGAAATCGTCAATGCGTTGAAAAAAGGAGTAATACTAAGAAAAGTTGCGCCAAATGCTAAGTCACCACAAAACGGTATTTAATGCTGTAAAATAATTAAGAAAACTGAAATTATGAGCTTTATAATTTTTATCGGTAAAATTACATTTTCAGAACAACCAAGCTATTTTCAGAAAAGTGGAGAATTGGGAATTACAAATAAATCCGCGAATACCGAAAAGAAATTAAACAAACCGCAAATACCAGTTAAAAATCCAAACTTACATTTACATTTAGGTAATTTTTTACAAAGAAAGTTACAATCTACCAATAATATATGTGGCATGTTATGTTACTGTATAACAGTACTATATAAAAGTGTAGTTATTTTATTTTATTTAACATACTTCAGATGAAAGAAACCAAATTTTTCGAAAGCCATATCAAATGGACAAACAAGAACTTCTGCCTGGTAATGATGAGAAAATATCACCGCCTTCAATTTACAGTGTAAATAAAGAATTAAAATCAGCAGATCCAAAAGGACTAGTTGACGAACTGAAAAAAGGATTTACGCTACGAAAAGTTAGGCCCAATTCTCATCATACAAGTAAATAACCAAAATAAATATACATTACATTACACTGTAACTGTTAAATTACCTATCATCTACTATTACTCTTGACAAATGCTATTAGTATTTATGCATAATAAAACTGTATTCTAACAAACATTTAACGTTTCTAGTAATCAAGAAGGAACAGATAGAACCTCCAACTGTAGTAGTGGACTTCTATGACAATAGAATTCCTCCGGTTGCAAACAAAGGCATAAGTAACCAAGATAAATTGGAAATGAAAGCGGAAAATGTACCTCCCGGATCAAATAAAGAGTCTGACTTCAAGGGGAAAAGATTAAATAAACCGAAAGTGCCAGTTAGGAGGAGGGACTTGCTTTTAGGTAACAATTTTCTTTACAACACAAAAGATTTACTATAATGATAAACGTTTATAAAATCGGCTATTTCATTTACATTCAGATATTAAAAATAATAAAGATATTATACTGCGCGATAAAATGCATACACAAGAGACGCGGAGTGAGTATAAAGTATCCATTGACAAAGACTCTGAGGATGAAGACTTAGACTGCCAAATAGAACTAACCGAGTTAAAGTTAAAGAAGAAACAATTAGTTAGAACAAAGAGTTTGAAGGTAAAGGAGGATACTAACGACGACGACGTAATGGGAGAATCGGAGTTGGATCTGGAAATAGAACTGAGGGAATTAAAGCAACAAAAAAAGAAAAAGTTGACCAAGATTAGAACACTGGGAACCTCCAGGACATATGCAAATGCAGACAACAATGTAGCACATAAAGAACTGAACTTACAATCAGTTAGTGAAACAATCTCTAATGAACATACAAAATCTGTATCGAAGTCCTTCGATCAATCAGAATTGATCGCAAAGTTATTCAGTACAAGCGTAAACCTAACCGAAGTTCCAAGGAGTACAGGGACAGAGGCAGAGGCAGAAACCAAAGATCCTGGAAATGAATTAAATGCTGGACCAAAGAATATTCAAACAGAGCCCAAAAAGTGTAGAAATCCAAAAGGCAGGCCTAATGTGGCACCTCCTCCACCTCCACCTCCGCCGCCACCACATTCGCCCACAGTTAATCAGAAACTTCCAAATATAAAAATACAAGATACTAATGAATTTTCCAATACTCCAATTCCGACAATATCTTTAAGCGAAGTGGGGAATTCCCATTCCTCCCTATTGAAGGAAATCGAGATGGGCATTAAATTACGACCAGCGAATACTGCAACAAAGGTACTTACTACATTTTTGCACATATATATAGACAATTATTTAGGAAATTGTTCCATAATCTTTAAGATTTTTTTATTTTTTAGTGAAAATTAAATTTATATTTAAATATATTTAATTCTTCCATCAGGATTCCCTGCATCCTAGGCCAGGTAGCGGATCTCATTCTCCTCAAAGTCAAGATTTGCAGGCAATATTAGTAAAAGCTGTATCTTTACGGAATCTACAAATGAATCCTGATAGCGACCTGGAATACAGTAGCAATGAGGAAGAAATCGACTGGGAAGAATAGTTGTCACAATGTGTCATAGTTAAAAGACTTGACTTTTCCTATTATCTTATGAATCGAATCCTGTATATAATCTGTATATAAAAAGGTACACTAATAGTGATCATTAGTAGTATGAAAAATTTATTTCTATTTTACTTAATTGTTTTTTTGTGTATCTACTGGAATTTTTTAAATTTTAAATCATTAAGTGTACAATAATATTATATATTATGCGTTGTGAATAGAAAAATAATATTTAATAATTGCAAATTGCGGAGTTCTAAATATAAAAACATATATTACTAATTGAAAACATAAAATATACTTTATGTAGCAACGATTCAATTATGAATGTAATTTATGTGTCCTCATTACTTTTGCAAGGTAGGTAATTTGTTGCGCACTTTACATTCATTACCACGCAGTAATTTAAGGACTTTAGTTTATATTAAATTAACATTTTATCTTTTGCTTTCAGAAATGTGAATTGAATGGTCACAGAATTTATTAATTACCTATGTAGGTGCTATGTAGGTAGAATGTATAGGTATTTAGGTATGCAATTATGCAATGAATACATAATGCAATAGATTTAATATGTGCAAAGAATATAAATACCAATGATTGATTAAACCTTCTCTCATCCTAATAATAATTACAATGGAAATCCCTAGAGATAAAAGATATTTCACAATATCGAAGATAAATCTAAAGAGGGATTTTAACTTGTTATACACAAGCACATCGAAGTCAATGCCATTGCTACCATTAGTTTGACTAAATTCTTGTGCCTTGCATAAATTTGTTTCTTCCGGCAATGGCATAGGGCACATAAAATTTAATTAGGTTTTTCTTAAATTAGCTATTTGTAAAAATGAAAAAGAGATTAATTCATTCGTATAGCACGAGCAGCATAGATGCTTTGGCGATTTCGTCAAAATCTGACTCCTCAGAATCCCCTAGCGTTTTCTCACAATGGACCGCTAGAGTATTTAGGAAGAAGACTTTGTACAAGAAATTTCCAATTTTAACTTGGCTTCCGGAATATAATGTTACCAAACTGATTGCAGATATTATTGCAGGTACAGTTTTCCAACCCTAAACCCAAACAACTTGCCCTTAAGAGTAAATTATAGTTAAAGTAGGCATACTGACTGAAATGTGTTATAAATTAGCAGAGATCACACTAATTACTTTTAAAGGAATATCCCGTTATCTTGTAAGAAAAATACTATTAGCAATCTTGAAGAATATTCCCATATATTACAATATCAGTAGAAGTATTTATTTATTTCATGAAAGTTTACATTACAATTTTGCAACTGAAATTAAGAACCAAAACTAGAACTAATGTTTAATGTCTACGTAATAGAATACTGTAAAATATTTAATACAGTTTGTTAAGTGGTTGAGAAACACTTTATAAGAATACCTTGTCTAATATGTCCGTCCGTTGGCACGATAACTCAAAACGAGTAGAGATATTGTGTTGAGACTTCCTGTACATATTCCGTGGGTACTATGCTAACTAAGATCCTAGCAGAAGAATGCAAGATGGAGTCAATAGGTTACAACCTCACAAAGTTCTGGCCAAAATTTTAATTAGCAACATATTATGACAAGTGGGATATCGCTGGTAAACTGTTGAGGTCAGGGCTATAAATAACAGTATACACCACACCTCTGGCAATGAGAAATTTTGTGAGAATTCTGCGTTAAGCTATTTCCACAAATATAATTGTTAGTTTAGTGACACGTGACACTATTTCGCTAAACATTTGGTTATATCCGTTTTACAATGGTTTATTATTGTCTTAAGTACCGATTACTAATTATATTCTTCACGTTTCAGGTTTAACCCTGGGCTTATCAATTATACCTCAAGCTTTGGGGGTAGCCACTGTAGCTGAGATGCCTGTTGTTGTACGTTTACAATATGCACATAATTTTTAGATATATTTTTTTTGTTTTCTTTGTAATATAAATAGCAACATCTGATCATCATATAGCATGGAATATTATCTTTCTATCTTAAAACTTAAATAAAAAGTAAGAAATATAACAAATATGTTAAAAAATCTAATTTCAGTACGGCTTATATTCAGCCTTTGTTGGATGCTTCGTTTATATTTGTCTCGGTAGCACTAAACCAATAACAATCGGACCAACAACTACAACAGCAATTATAACACTATCCTATACTAGAGGACAACCCCCAGAGTATTCTGTCCTTTTATGCTTTGTCTCTGGAGTTGTTACACTTTTGATGAGTTTTCTTCAATTGGGTAAGATATTATTCGAAATGTAATATTATCCAAATGATATAATATGGAATTATAGAGAAACTTCCGGAAATTTGTTTAGTAAATTACTTATGCTTGTTTTGTTTAGGATTTATCGTGAACTTTATTTCTAAGCCTGTAATTAGTGGATTTACATCCGCGGCCGCCATATCAATCGCCTCCACTCAACTAAAGGCATTACTCGGCTTGAGTTATTCGGCTAATGGATTTTTAGAAGAAATTCAAGGGATCATAGAAAATATTTCGGATACGAAAGCAGAAGATTGCATTGTCGCTTTCATTTCCATATTTACTCTTATTACTCTTATGGTATACCAATATGTCATTGCTAGTCTTCAATCTAAGTAATTAAAAGTAATTTAACTACCCCTGGCTTAAACCATAATTTTGTAAATTTGCTTTTACAGAAAATAGAAATTATCGTAAAAAAATTTGTGGAATATGGCCCTAAAGTCGGAAAATGTCTGTGGATGTTGTCTACATCGAGAAGTGTCCTTGTCATTTTGATATCCACAACAATTTATGGATTGCAAGGGGAACCCGCCAGTGTTGGAGTTGTTGGTAAGGTTTAAAAATAAAAAGTAAAACATTTTTATTGGTTTAAACATACCGCGAAAAATAAACAAAGAAATATTATAATTATAACGCTATCAATATTTTTAGGTTACGTCCCTGAAGGCCTGGCCCCGTTTAAAGCTCCTCCATTCAGCTTTTCGCAATATAACAATGCAACTGGGGAAACAGAAGAGTTTAGTCTCGGCTCCTTGTTCCGGAACCACATGTCAGCGGTTATTGTAATTCCTTTGTTGTCCGTAATGGAACACATCACAATTTCCAAAGCGTTTGCACCGAACGGTCGAGTAGATTCTAATCAGGAGTTGTTGTGCATTGGAATTTCAAATATCATCGGATCCTTTTTCAGCTCCATGCCAGTTACAGGGGCTTTTGGGCGGACAGCCATTAATCACGCTGCTGGGGCCCAATCTCCTTTGGGGGGCTTTCTTACAGGGATTATCATCATTTGTTCCCTTTTATTTCTAACACCTCAGTTCTATTTCATCCCGAAAGCGAGTTTATCTTCTGTTGTCGTATGTGCTGTCATTTTCATGGTGGACTTCGATATTATTTTGGCCATGTGGCGAACAAAAAGTAAGGTTTTGTCAAACTATTTATTTTTTACAATAATATATTTTAGAAAAATAGTCAATAAGATTTTCATCTAGAAAAGGAAAAATAAGGCTAATATCCATAAAAATACTTACTTGACCTTAACTATTGGTAAAATACACTAAGAAAAACTTAATTATTGACTAATTTATCCTTAGTAATCGATTAATAATAGGTTTTTCTATTTTTAAAAGAAGTTATGGTAAAGTATAAGTATTTTTATGGGCGATTAGTTTATTTATGGGTTTTGAATATATTGTGGTAAAAAGAATAAAAGTAAGCTAAGTTCTTTAAATCTTATGGTAAAGTGAGTATTTTATGGTGTCAGTAAATATAAGCCAAATAATAACAGTATTTGTTATTTTAATATGATAATTTAATTTTCAGAAATGGATTTATTGCCCTGGACTGTCACATTTTTAGTAAGTTTGCTAATTGGACTGGAGTATGGAATAATGGCTGGAGCAGGGTTAAGCATCTTGTTCCTTATGTACTATGCGGCTAGGCCTGGTGTTCGAGTGAGCAGTTCGACGGTCAGTACTTATATTTTATGCACTAGTTTTAACGAAAGTGTTTCTGGACAAAAATAACGTTTTTGAAATTTATTTATATTTGCAGACTGCAAACGGACTGGAATTTCTTTATTTAGAAAATTTTCGATCTTGGGTTTATCCCTCGGTTGAGTATATGCAATATATCATTTCCAAATCAGCTACAAGTTGGAGTGATGGAGTTTTGCCCGTAGTTTTGGACTGCCAACATGTCCAGTTTGCTGATTACACTGCAGCTCAGGTAATAAAGTAAAACTTTTTTAATAAATAAATGCGTAATTGGCAACAGTTGGAAAAATGATATAAAAAATGTAAATTGTAAACTGTTACAGGGAATGACAGATCTGTTTAAGCAATTCAAAGACAAAAATCAAGAATTGATTCTTTGGCAGGTGAAACCCTCTATTCTAAATATCCTAAAGCGATTCATAAAAACCGATGACGTCCCATTCCAATATTGTCACAATGAATCCGAATTGGAATTTATCTTAAAAGGTATGACAAAATTGTGAAAATTGGATATTGTCTCCTAAACATTCAGTTTGTACCTATTATACACACTTTTTATTACGTAAACCTATTTGATTACTAATTATCAATTTAATTATTCAACAGGGAGATTAGAAAAGCTTAATAAATTGGACAATGAATCAATTGCAGTCATTGAGATGAACATCAACTGAAACAAACCTTTATCTTACAAAAGTTTATTTAAATATCTACTTAAATTCTATGTAAATGTAAATGTTTTATGAAGAATCCCATTATGTATCTGCTATCTGTAATTGGCCTATAAGCATTATCTAGTTTTAACCTTTCAGTACCTGAACTTGAACTGTCAATAAATATGTTTCATTTATACAATACTCGATTAAAATACTCACGAATTAATAAAAGTTGTCAATTTATTTTTGGCACAATAAAATGATACTTAATTAAAAAAGTCTAGAGATGTAATCATAATCACCACTTAAGGTAAACCCGGAATTTAACTGCGCACGAAACAGAATATCAATATACAAGGCATTTGTTTAATTAATCTACCTAAATATACAATTTATGATAACCATTGTATAAATAATTATGTAAATGCTCAAGCACAATATTCTTGAAGTTAATTACCTATAAAGTTGATAAGTTGATGCATATATAGAAAATGCTATAGCATTAAATGTTACTGACAATGAGTGCACAAGGGAAGCAAGAATGTTAAATTACATTAAAACTTTTGTATCTGTAGGATCATGGAATTAGACGCTTGAGAACTTGAAGAGACAGGGAAGAATAAATGCTGCTTTGCGTACATATTGTAGCAATCTTTTATCATGTGAATGACAGGTTTAGATTAACCACGACCTTAGAACCGTCAGAAAGATAACAATACTAGTTTCTGACTCCTGTGTCTGTGATAATTATGACATTTGTATGTAGTAAAATCCGATGCTTATTTACTCTGCAACATTTTAGTCAATATTTTAGTAATACATCCTCGCATGATTTTCTGTTAAGCACAAAAAGATACAATAATAACCTTTATTTAATTAAGCATTTTAGTGTGTGCCATTCTTCAAAGAAAATGAATTCTAAGTTTCTATTACATAAAAAGTACAAGGGCCTTGAGAAAAATGTCTGGTAAGCTGTCATAAAAATAAATTCATTACTTAAGTACTTTTAATATTTACCCACTTTAATTACATCTCGTTTATTTTGCGTGTGTATCTTAGGGTTGAATTTATCGATTTTAATGCAAAATACAAGCCCCTAAACTTGGGACAAGGATTTCCAGATTTCCACCCTGCAGAGCATGTAACAGCAGAATTGGCAAAAATTTGTTCTACAGAAGCTGACCCTCTTTTGCAACAATACACCCGATCTTATGTAAGCATGCTATCTAAATTGTCTTTAAAATCCCATTGTTAATTATGATTGGATACAGAATTTTAATTTCTTATTATAAAACTCAATTAAAATGTTATATATTCATTTAACATGGCTATTTCAATTCCAGGGACATCCTCGTCTGGTCAAGGCTCTTGCTACGATGTATGGAAAACTCATCAATCATGAAATAAATCCTATGACCGAAGTTTTGGTTACAGTTGGAGCATATGGTTCCCTTTTTGCCACGTTTATGTCAATGATTGGCCCTGGGGATGAGGTATTCAATTACACATCTTCATTACAATATTTTTAATTAGGCCTAATATAATATAAGCATGCATATTCTTAATAATTTGAGACATCTAAGCGTTTTTTTCATATGAAGTTAACTGGAGAGTTAACTGCCGCGAGTTCTATAACAAATTGTTTCTGTAATTGTAGGTAATTTTGATTGAACCTCACTATGACTGCTACAGACCTATTGTTCTCCTGGCAGGGGGAACACCAAAGCACATATCTTTGAAACCAAGAAATCCTAACAATGACACTTCTGCAGGCTGGACATTAGATATGAAAGAATTAACTGCAATGTTCAATGGAAATACCAAAATGATTGTCGTCAACACACCCAACAACCCTCTTGGCAAAGTCTACTCAAGAAAAGAGCTGACCGTAAATCTTAATTCTTTTAATGATAAATGTTGCGACATTTTTGATCATTAAGGAAACATCAAAATTTTATGTGTATTTGACTATTGCATGAAAAATTTAGGAAATAGGAGAACTATGCAAGAAATACAATGTTGTTTGCATTGCTGATGAAGTTTACGAAATGAACGTTTTCCCCGAATACGAACATGTTCGTATGGCTTCCCTTCCGGGAATGTGGGAACGAACAATTACAGTTGGATCCTCTGGAAAAGCTTTCAGGTTTATAAAAAATATTTTTTGCATACTTATAGGTAAATAATTAACATGTGAATAATTAAAAATTATGTACGCTCATATATTTTTAAAACAATTGTACAAATCTCTAAAATAAATGCTTCAGTTTAACTGGGTGGAAAATTGGATGGTCTTACGGTCCTGATCATTTGATGAAAAATCTGCACGTGGCTCATCAAGTAAACTATACATTTTATTATAAAAATTTTAATAATATTTACTTTATTGCTTTCAAAAGTGAATATTTAAAATAAAACATAGTAATTACTATTTATAAACAAATACATAAGTGGGATTTTCTTGGTTTTCCTTAGAGTTGTGTGTACACCTGTAACACTCCGTGTCAAGAAGCTTTAGCTCGAGCAGTTGAAAGGGAAATTCCCCATTTGGGGACTAAGGAATCATTTTTCTACCAATTGGGTGCTGATTTAAAGATGCGCTGTGATATAATGGAAAAGTCAATGAGGGATGTTGGATTTATTCCCGTAATTCCCGAAGCTGGAGCTTTTATGTGCGTTAACTGGAGGGCGATGCTAGGTATTTGACAATTTTGAAATTTTCGACATCAAATGCTTTACAGCACCGACACTATTCTTAGGAATTCAGCATTTTGTATATTAATACAACATAAACGAGATAAGTAGGTATATAATTTTAATTTTAAAAAGACTTAAACTTTATTTAAACAAATAGAGAAAAATGCCGACCTTAGCAAAGAAGCAGACCAATATTTGGATTACAAATTGGTAAAGTGGTTCGCCAAAGAATGGAAACTGTTAGGAATTCCACCTTCTGCATTCTATTCCGATGAGCACAAAGCTGAAGCTGGTGACTACGTCAGATTTTGTTTCTACAAAAAGGAAGAAACGCTTGCTGAAGCTGATAAGATTTTAAAAGTTTGGAAAAA
>JAQFYC010006880.1:0-11417 GCA_034694165.1 Tomocerus mixtus
ATAACCGTGTACGCGCAGATAATGAAAAGCATTTTAATTAATGAATGATTAATAAGTACAAATTAATATCATACTGAAAAGTAAATAGAAGGCTTTATTTTATTAACATTTAAAATTAACTTTTAACAATTAGAAGCAAAGCACAAACGTGATTTATAATAGAATTCACAATTTATTTCCTTGCTTTTGACTTTTTAAACCATTTTACTTTCTTGCAGTTAGAAATGCATTTTCTTAAGCGCATTAATACTTTCGGGAAACCGTTTATGATAGAAACCCTACACTCTAAAAGCTGACATGCACAACCCACTGCAATTAGAATACCGTATATGATGAATATAGTATGAATCTTCATTCCAAAGGTGACAGCCTTTGGTAGCATGTCCTCATATTCCACAGAAGATTTATACACCATCCATTCAAGATTCACTGAAAAGTTACGTAAATCCTGGAAAAAAGTGTTTATTCCATTTGTTGTTAATCTGTCAAATGCTTTGCTGGACATAATGTGATGAGGTGGGACAAATTTCATACATTCCCTAAAATCATCAACACCTTCAATTGCAACATCGCATTGATAGGGATGTCCAAAATTGGTAAAATATTTTTCGGCTTTTAAATTTTCTACATTGCAATCGTCGCACATTATAGCTGTTTTATTGAGTAAGTCACGGAACAGTGTTGATATGTTTTTAATTCCCATCATCGACGAAGGGAATTTATCTAAAATGTCATACTTTTTAAAAGCATTGTAAGATTTTGAGTTGTTGACCAACTGATGTTCTAGCTCAAGATTGTTTTCGTATTGCAAACTGTATCCTAGTTTGTAGCCATTTGCCACCAACTCTCTAAGGTCTCTCATTATAATTTTATCTGGTGGGGCAATTACTCTTCCCGTCATTAAAGTTTCGTACAATGTTGATAAAACCATTATTGCAAGTGTTAATAAAATTGAAAATTTAGAAAGCAAAGGAAAATTTTGGCGAAATAAAATGGAAATGAAATCATTAACTGTAGTGAGTATGTTCTCCAAGGACACTTTAAAGGTATTTTCAGATTTTTTAAAAAATATGCAGCCAGTAAGAAAGCTTGTAAAAATAAAAATCCAAACCCACATGTCAAAATAGTCTTCAACCCAAATCCTAAGGGTAAAGGGCTGGAATTTTCCCTTATGCTCACAGTACCGAAGTTTAGTTTTTAATATCGCTACTTGCTGTTCTTTTGCATTAAATGCATTAAATATAGTTCCGCAGAAAGTATTAATAATCAATGGCACTTCTTTTCTAAATTTATGGGTGTCAAAACTATGTACCTGGAGAGTAAAATTATGCATAATTGAAAGAATGATAAGACTTTGTTTGTAATAACTAGTGCATTTCGTTTTGTACCGCAGTAATTTATAAATTAAGCGTTGATAGCAAAACTCGGGGATTAATTGTCGGTCCTTTTGAACATATTCCAAAGCTAGTTTAAAGTAATTATTGTTATGCCACTCCCATTCTTTGTTAGAATATTTGTCGTACAACTTTGACGAAGATGTTACCCAGGTGCGGAGCATTCTTGATGGTAACACAAGTACGTTCCCTGAAATTATCTCTGACCTATTAGAATATGTGACTTCAAGATACAGTTTTGCTGCAAACGAATATAAAAGACGTTGAGATCTAGCTTTGTAGATATTTTCCATTTTTTTAGTAAAATTAAAACTGGAAATCAGAATAACAACTAAATTTGGGTTTTGCATATTAAAGTCTTCGGAGAGGTATTCCAGTTTAATATCCTTATTCCCTTCAAATATATAGTTTAAATCTAATGCACTGCAAACGAATTTATTAAATAGTGCCAGTTTAGGGTTTAGTCGTTCATTTTCATTTTTAATTGCACGATTTTCATAAGAGTAGACGGTATGCACTCTATCACTGTATAAATTAAGCAGTCTGTCCAATTTATGAAAATGTAAAAATCCATTAGGCCAGATTGTTACATGTATATCCTCGTCACACAGAAATAAATCAGCCTTCTCAGTTAAAAATACTATTAGAAGGCATAATATGGCGCTTAAATAGTTCCAAATCGACATATTGGTTATAGCTTTTGAATGGTAGGGCATTCAATACGCAATTAACCTTATATTTCTACTCAACTATTAATACGGACAACGATTATACTGTTTAGTATACAATATGCTAAGTTACTACTGAAAACTAGTTATTCTGAGAGAGCCAATATTGTAAATGTAAGACTTTAGTATAACACTTTATGAAGACTGATGTCAGGATAATAAGGATCCGTGAATACAATGCCCACGAACACTAAAAATTGATTGTATTTACAAGCGTTTGCCAGGTATGGAGCATTCGCCACGAAAGGGAGTAATCGCAATAATACGCAGCAACAAAAATTCACTTTTCAATTTAAAAAGACTGTTTTTCATTCCCTAAAAATGCAATATCCCATTTTTGTCCTCAAAATATACTGTGTAACTTCATTAACTAATGACTAACCTTTTTTAATTAAAAAATTGAGCAACATAATTTGTGTTTTAGCGTTTGGGCTTGGCGTGTGTGCACCGTTTTGTGGCGAATATTCAACGACCTAATCAGGTTATGGCCAACTCAACGCTTAAGTAAATAGGTATGTGCCCCAAACTGTCCAAATCATTCAACAACTGAAGAAAATAAACCTTGCAAACGGATGTCCATATATCCATATCGCCGTAATCAAAAAATTATTAAATGTTTCTTACTAAACTACCGGGTTTGTTGATGAAAATGGTTTAAATGGCATATTAGAGACATTTAGTAAAAAATTCTCACAAAATCTCACATTGTACAATGTATTGAAATTGAGATACATATTATACATACATTGGATTCCAAGGTTTCGGTATTTCCCACTTCCCACCCCAAAAGTTTGGACACCTGGGAAAGATGGGAAAGTTGGGAAAGTAGTCAAAAAGCGGGAAATACGGGAAGGTTAGTGGGAAATTTGGGAAGGTTGTGTTTACGCATGCTGATAAACATATAAAGCACCTTTAAACTAACAATAAGTCTTGCACTGTCTTTTCCAAGATAAGTAAATGGAAATAGTTGACTGAGGTGAAGCATGAGTTGCCTAAATAAGTATATATTTTACCGTATTTACAGTATACTTACTGTGTTGCACAAATGATATTATTATCTTTTTAATACTCATATATTCTTTAATATACCGTTTTGTAAGTACATAAGCAACGGCACATATGTTATAAATACTAAAAGTTTCCATTTTCCTATAGCTTAATCAAAACATTGACTGATTTTAGTTGATTAATAATGTCGTGACCTACTTCTTACAAGGAATTTAAGATAATTCTAATTAAATATGACTATCAGTTCAATTTTTAAAGTATATCGCCTGTTATAGGAATAGTATAAATTGTGCTGGGTACAAAGAAAATTACTTTTATAACTTGTAATGTATAATAGGTATTGCATTGTTCAACAGTTATAATGAAATCAGATCCTATTTACATTATTTCACTTAGGATATTAATATATAGGTATATAAAACATTTATTATTAGCAAAAATGCTTTTTAACAAAATTATTTTAAGTAGTTAATAAGAACAAAAGAAGTAAATACTGCAAAGATATATCAATTGACATATTAATTGCAAGGAGTCTTACTATTATGAATACAACAATACGATACCTACGTTATTCGTTGTTCTATATAAGCCACTCAACTACCCGTTATAGGCTATAACAGAACCTTCCCACTTATTACCACTTGATATATAACTTTCCCATTTCCCACCCATAAAAAATGAACCATCCCGGACGGGAAAGTTGGGAATGTTACCAGGTGGAACTATTCCACCCGAAACCTTGTTGGATTCCTTATGCCAACACCTTACAAGCAATACCCCCCTTGCCATACTATGTTTGTATTAAAAAATAAGTGGGCTTGGCCAGAACTCTTTGGGGGTCTGACCGATTTAGTTCAAAAACCCTGATAAAATGTTTTGACATTTCATTCATTTGACATTTCAATAATTGACCTTCTCTTTTGAATTCTGAAAACAGAATTTTAAAAATTTGGCGCTTACAAAATTAAGAGTGGACTTACTGACAAACAGCAATAATGAAATGAATATGTATCTGGCGATGCATAATAATGACTACCACCTGTTCCTGTAACCTTTCTACATGCCAACCACGGGGAAAGCTTGTTGTGCCTTGCACCAACAGCTATCCAGAAGAGAAGACAATGTTTTGCTAGTCATACAGGTGTAGATAGTTTACATACATTGTTTGCCCAAATTGTTATCACTGCCAAATATAACAAATATTTGATAAATTGTTTTAAATGTTAAGTTTCTGGGGTCTATATTATGAAGCTTTACAACTCCACTTTTACAGATATTACAGGGTTTCAAGTTACAAATTAAATGCAAACTGCAGCGAAACTCCGGCTAGATTCCTGGACTCAATCTTAACTCCATTAACAATACTTTGTATGTAAAATTGTTTTATATATTTGTAATAATCAAAATGGTTTGGTATGGTAATGATGATCTTGCATTTAATAGTTAAAATAGATTGCCATGGTGATTATCTTGTATATAATATAATCAAAATGGGCTTCTATGGTGATTATCTGTATTTAATATGCAAGATTGATTGCTATGGTGAGAATCTTGTACTTAATAGTCATAATAGGTTATTATAGGGACTATCTTGTATAAAGTTGGTTGTTACGATGATTATCTGTATTTGATAGACAATATGGGCTGTTATGGCGATAATCTTGCATTAAATAGTCAAAATAGATTGCTATGACCATTATCTTATATTTAATAGTTAAGATGGGTTATCATCTTAACTATTAAATATAGATTTGTTACAAGATGATTATCTTGCAACAATCTTGAATTTTTCCATAGAAACAGCAAACTGAATTGTGTGAACTTTGCAATGGAGACACCAAATTCAATTTTTGGAATTTTTACATAGAAACAGCAAACTAAATTTTGTGAATATTGCCATGTGAATTTTTCCATAGAAACCCTAGCCTAAACATTTCGATCTACTGTTTATAAAGACATTAATTACAATTATGCAACTTTACACTCACTCGGGCGAGCTGTGGGGGCTTGGCAGTTTAAAATAGGTTACAGTTATTTACTATTTGGGAAAGGAGAGAATTCCTAATTATCTATTTAGTAAAATCTATTCCTAATTACTTTATGTTAAGCAAGCTATAAAAACGAATAGAAAGAGTATTTGAATATAATTATTTAGGTATATAACTAGATGCGAATTTTAACTTTAACTGCCACTTTGAGTATGTTAAAGGTAAACTGTGTGCAGCAATAGGTGCTCTAATGAAAGTCAGGAGATTCTTATCCCAAAGAGTATTTTCTATGCTGATTAATACTTTCTGTTATTCTATTTCTGATTACGGTTAACTATTTGGGGCCCCGCTGCAATTAAGAATCTACCTGATCTGCAAGATAAAATAAATACTTTGCTATTAATATATTATAACCCCAGTATGGCAAAATTCTATTCGACATCATATTGGTCTAATGATTCAAATGACATTATCAATAAACAGAAAGCTTTTTTGTTCAAAGGCACATAAAAAATTTCACGATCCCATTGTACTAATTGGACGAGCTAATCTTTTAACTATTAGCGAAAGATTAATCTTTAATGCTATGTCATATTTATATAAAATTCTTTGTTTCTCTAAGATAAAAGATATGGAAGCCATTTATGTAATCAAAAACTCGTAAGCAGGAAAATTGCTTAGAGACTCTTGCGCCTAGGACAGAACATTTGCGTAGATCTATGATTTATTATTGTTCTGAAACGTGCCTTCATATGAGAAAAATGGATCTTTCGGTTAATAGTTTTAAGGATAAGTTAAACAAGATTATTCTAGCTAAGAGGTAGCTGATAATAATAATTATAATCTTATAGTGGAAACACTTTAAATTAATTTGTATTTAATTTTACTATTTGGTTACGACCCGGCTTGTCTAAGGGGTAACATTTTTGTAAACATCAGCATTTGTATTGTCTAGTTTTAGCCCGTTTGGAAATCAGTTCTTGCACTGAATTACTTTTTGACACAATAAACGAACCTCAATCAATCAATCAATTGAATTTAGTAAAATTTGTGGGGAAAAGTCTTAATATATCGTATTATGGTACCGAGGATTTGTTTATTGTCTCTTGCCGATCTACTGCCTTTCCTAGAGTTAATGTTACTATGAGAAGGAATAATTCAATTAGACATGAGGCTAAGAAGATGTGGAATATGTTGCCCAGAAAGTGGGTTTATAAAGATATGTCGTTGGATAATGGTTGGTTGATTTAGTAAAACGACGGATTGTTGAGAAAAGAGATGTGCTTTTTGTTAGTAGGTATTAGTAATATATTTATTATATAAAGATTTATTTTTAGATAGCATAGTGACCGTGGTGGTAGAGCTATGTTTTTCGCGTGCATTTAACACTGATTTCATTTAGTGTTAATGCATAGCCTAATTTGACACGACACTTGAATAAAACTAAATTACAATTACAAGAACCGTATTCACTCCAATAAGCGCCCATGGGCGCTTAACCAAATTGGATGTTTTTGGAGGGGGCGCTTATTAGAGAGGGGGCGCTTATTGGAGAGGGGCGCTTATTTATTATTTTTAATTTGGCGTTCTACATTTATTCAAAAATATATAAAAATATAAATAAATAAATGCATTAATTAATTATTTTAATAAATAAATATTTATATAAAGTTTATTATTAATAAATATCAAAAATAAATAAAAATGAATTTACATTTAAATAAATAATCATTTATATAAAATAAACAAAATTATTTAAATAAACTTATTATTATTACTAATAAATATTAAATGAATAAAATAAATTTATATTTAAATAAATAAATAATTTATTATTTGTTTCGGCGAAATTATTATTTCACTGAAGATGCAGGAAAAGGAATTTGACAAATTGACGATATATCCCGTTCAATAGGTGTGGTTTGAATTATAGCGGTTAGAGTGTATTTATTATAGAGGGGGCTCTCATTAGAGAGTGGGCGCTTATTAGAGAGTGGGCGCTTATTTATATCAAGGTTCGGAGAGGGGGCGCTTATTAGAGAGTGGGCGCTTATTGGAGAGTGGGCGCTTATTAGAGTCAATACGGTAGCTATGAAAATGCTAAACTAAATAAGTGACCTAAATGTTAAGTAATTAATTAAATATTTTATCATTATATTATGTTATGAATATTGTAAAAATTTACCTTCAAATTGTTGGAGAATATTTATGAGATCATTTACAGTTGCTACAATTTCTGTGCCATAGTATGTGCATACAGCGAACACCAAGGCGGCTGTCGAGTAACCAACAGCCAGCATGAAATACAATACGTAGGACATTGATGAGATATCTCATCGTAGAGAAAATACAATGAAATATGAAAATAAAAATGCCCTGAGACACCAAGCGAAAATTGCAGCGTAAGTCTGCCAGCACTTGTATCTTGATTTTGTTTTTAAAACGAACTCTTCTTTACACCAATAATAATAAGGAGATGTTCCGATGTGGTATCCGAAGTCGACATTGTTGGTAACGTAACAATGTCGAAAACTTGTTCATTAATCGAGTAAATGCACTCTTTTCTTGCTACTCCGTTTTCCATGACCTTGTTGGTAGCCATCCCTTGAAATGTAAAACGTCTTCCATAAAAGGATTTTCTAAATACATGCTGCAAAATATTATTGGATCAAATTGTGTCTTGGATTAATGGGTATAAAAACCACAATTTATTATGGCTAACCTTAAGAGGTAATTGTTGAGAACGTAAATGTAAACGGAAAAGTGGGAATAACATCTATGTCCCTACCAATTTTAAAGTTTTAAGGGCAAGCTGTAACCTCAATGTTACATATTTCCAATATTTTTGTACTGAAAAGCAACATAAAAAGGGATGAATCCAATTTGGATACAATAAACAATTTACAATAATTGTAGATTTACTTTATTTGCAAATAATAAAGTTTTTAGTGGCTGGGCAAAGCTAAAACCTGATTCAATAATAATTTTATCGTGCACGGATCAATATCTGTATTATAACTCAGGAAATCAAATCAAACTAATGTTTTTATATCCATAAACTTACACTAATACTTATATACATGGGGCTCGTATAATACCAATAGGCATTAAATATTTGTTATGTTGATCAAATAAATTGTAATGATACATTTCAGTTAACATTATTGCCTAAAAATTAAGTGTGTTGTATAAGTTGTGTAGTAAATTAGTAAATTACCTACCTTATACAATAGATCTCTCCATAATAATATCTTTAATAGTAATTGTGTAGCGATTGTTTACTTCCATTCCATTTCATCGTCCTTCGACTTCCTACAATAACATCCTGAAGCTTTAACCCCATATATATTTATTTATCGAACCATGTATCGTTATGAAAACAAGATTGATAGATTTAGATAAAGTATTCTGCGCCACAAATACTTTCATAAATTCATATTTTCTTTTGAGGCAAAATATTCCTAAATTGTCAATTATTTATAAGAGTGTTTAAAGCCAGTACAATATAAATTGTAATAAAGTTTAGCTTAGTCTAAGTTAACTAGTATTTAATGATGAGTTGCCCAATAGGCCAATCAATAATTAAAAGAAATTATAAAACTACGATGACAAAGATGATATCGTTAATATCTTTGCACTAAAGATTTAAAGCTCCCTAATTTATTTAGACACTCCATAATAATTTAGTAGATCCGCACAAATTAAGAGGAAATTATTTTATAGTAATTCTTTTACGCATTACATAATTTTATTTTTTAATTGCATAATTTATATTAATTTTAAAAAATCCACCCACAATTATGCAAGGTGGTCGAGAAATTCTTGATATGAGGAGATGGAATAAAGCAATTTTCAGTTAGTGCGAAAATCGGTTAAACTACAAGTAATTTCGATAAGTGAAAAGCAAACGCAAACATTTCATGAGTAAAATTATAATTGAGATTCATACATAATAATATGGAAAAATGGGTGTATGTGCAAGCAGAGTACATAATAGCATAAGTGACGTGCATTTACCATAATTACATTATGAATTAATTATGAATTACTAATAATAGGAAACATTTTCTAATAGTTCCAGTTTGCCCGAGCCATTTTCGGAAAACTCATCACACCTTGCTATTTTTCATATCAGAGCCCCGAAATTGGGCCAAGACAACAATATAGGTGATCATTACGCTGAGAGCCTATATAGACATACATAATAATTTAATGAGACCTTAATGCTACTTATAATGTTTAAAAATTATTAATTGTTCTTGTAAGTACCAAAGTTATTAACGATCTGTTAATTATAAAAAATCCTCCCACATTGATGCAAGGTGGACGATTTGAAATTCTGGATATGAGGAGATGTATCTATAAATGATTATTAACTAATTATTTTCTTAATTATAAATTACTTTTACTAATTGTAAGTGATGAGTAATTTGTCTTGCCTGAATTAGAGTATCACTCCCATGAATATAACGAGAAATAGTTTGCAATTTATAGACTATTAGTAAATATTTATCAGTTATGGAGCCACATTCCGTGCACAAGGTGTACAATGCATAAGAATACATTGAAATTACGGTTCCAGTGAAGTGTCGAGAGAGTGTCGAGAAAGTGTCGAGAGCGTCTAATCTCGACAGAATTGTAATTAGGACAAAAATATCTCCCAGTATTTTGAGAATTAGGAGTAGACACTCGACCAAACATAGATTTAAAGAAGGTTTCCGAAAATTCGGATATTAATGTTTCCAATTTATTCATTTGCTCCAAAATCCCCAAAGGTTTTCCTTCTCCACCTTCCTTTAATTTAATCTGCTGGTTCTGGCTTATATTTTTTTGGCAAGTGACATTTTTACTGAAAATTAATTCAATTGGCTTCAAAGAGAGCGAGATCTCATCAATTTCATTCAATATTACTTGTAAATAAAAATTAAATAACTTTACGAAAAATAGGAACATGCCCACATTGGCTAAATGCACAGTTGCCAACAATTGGTGACCACATTCAGTCAAAATCGTAATAAGAAAAGACAAGTTTAATCTATGATTTGAACTAGACCAGATTATCTGTATTAAAAGTAAAAGAGATCCGAAGGTGCAAACAATAATTAAATAGATTCTCAGTTCTTTCTTAATATTTTTTAATAAATGGATATATTTCGCATCAAAATTTGAGTTAATTAACCAAAACTGCCCATAAAAGATTATCAATGTTTTCCAAAATGCAACAAATCGATTTCTCCTTAAAATTCCCAAAATTCTGATATAATTAGTCAAAAATAAGAGAATAGAAGTATTTGCAAATAAAGTTAGATATTGCGTAGTGCTGTCAGAAAAGGATGAATATTCCCGTAAATTTTGTACAGATTCGACAATGAAAGCAATGGACACTCCTTGAAGTAATAAATTCCGCAATATCGGCCATGAAAATATTCTTGAGACTAAAATTCGATCTCCGTCATTTTTATTAATGGAAACTGGATAATAGCCACTCAAACGTCCAAAATTTATAGCCAGTATCCCAATTCTGGCCAGACGATCTTCAAAAATTGATATTTCGTTTCGTGGAAGCATAGTGCCTTGTATTTTTCTTGACAAAACAATATAGTTTAGAAAATGTGTGAAAAATCCTTCTTTTAAATGTAAAACTACATTCAAGAATTCACTGAAATTCCAGAGAAATGTTCAGGACAAGATATCTATCTAATGCTTATTATTATTTTTAGCTATAGTTTGAATAAAGTAATTTTATTGAGTGCAAAGGTACGTCAAGAGGTAGGCACCTATTTATTAAGTAGCGAAAGCTACTTTATACGATTACGTTGCCTGGACGTCTGTCCGTCCGTAGCCACGATAACTTTTGAACAGATTAAGATAAACCGTTCCAACTCAGTATACGTCCTTTGTGGGACGCGAGGACGACACCCTGCTAATATTGGGTCAATCGATCAACGGATCACTGAGTTAGGTCAATTTGAAACATTGTTCAATTTACAGTATGCCGAATACAGGGTATGGGAAGTTAGCAACAGCCGACAGGAAGTTAGCCGACATTCGACAAAAACTTAGGGGCTGTCCATAAACCACGTTGACAAAATAGGGGGGAGGGGGGTATGGCCAAAGCTGACGAACAATGACAAAGGGGGGAGGGGGGGGGGGGTCCTGGATTGAATGACGTTGCTCACACTTACACACTCACACAAAGTTGGGGTCGGATGATGAGCCTGCCTAAGGTGAGTCCGACACAACTTCAATAAATATGAGTAAACGGGAAGAGGAGGAAGTCCAATGCAAGTAGTTTATTC
>JAQFYC010006881.1:0-11413 GCA_034694165.1 Tomocerus mixtus
TGCTAAAACAACAAAGAAGTACTACAAGTTGGGACAGAAAATTAGCAAAAGTGGCGCCGATTTCAAAATAATAGCAGTTGCCAATTAGCCGGAAAACGTCTATTAGTAGTGGATTGGTTTGAAGCGTAAAAGTTATTCCTTCCCATGAGGTCATCACTTCAGGGCCAGGGTCCCCATCAGCTGGAGGATTGTCTTCCTTTTTCCCAGCTTCCATTTTGATTTTATTCAATCCGAAAATCCGATTCGAATAACAAAGTCAGTGAGCAGAATGACCAACGATTGACAATAAGTATTCTTTTATTGTTGGTTTGCTATAAAAGAAAATATTTCATCATTGATCATGTAAATAAAATGTTTGCAGTTTTAAGGGGACAAAATATACAATCGGCGGTATTTCAAACTGAAAAATACAGCGATGCACAACAATGCTAAAACGTTGTTTTGATTAACGTGAGACAACTCCAACACTAAATAAATTATCGAATTCAAAAACTTATTATTATAGAAAATAGCAAGGCCATAGATCCTATATGACAACTGACAGCCCGGCCGAGAACAGGTAATAAATCGCATGCGGAATAAAATCGATTATTTGCAACCACTGATGGGGATTATAGCACAGCAATATTATACGTAAATTGACTATGATCCAAAGTATGTCAATGCAAAATTCCAGTAACCAAGGACACTTCCGCTGGTCCCGTACAAAATGACCGCGTTAAAATATCGTCAGTTGTTTCAAAATAATCCACTTTATTCAGATTACCTGTTTTGGGTCAGCTGCCTTAGGACATAGGACATAGGATCAATGGCCTTGTAAAAAAGATTCCTTACACATTACACGAATATCTCAGACAAAAAACAAAAGGCAAATGGCAAATGGTCGTCCGTACCTTGATTGTTGAACTTTTTTGGATGATGTCCCAATGATTAACAATAAATGATATTGGTTCAATTTAAAACGACATGTGACGTATTTTTTTCAATTCAAAACAAACTGCTCACTGGAGGGTATTTAATTATTATGTTTATTACCGTTTGATTTTAATGGAGCAAACAGAAACTAACCTACACTCAAAAACATACGACAGAGGGGAATGAGAATGGATGAATTTAGAAAGAGACAGACGACGTTGAACGTGCTCTGATTTTCGTTGTAAAAATTCCGTGTAACATTTGAATCTCCCTTCAGTCATAATATGGCGCTCCGGCTCTGCTCAAACAAATGTCGCTCTACCTTCATTGTCAAGGTAGCCCACCCCACAACTTAAAGGATAATTTACTGTAGGGTATTGTGAGCTGATACAAATTGCAATGCTAATTCTATTTCGATTAACTAAATTGCATTGCGATTTTATTTAACAGTCACGAGCAGTGAAACTAATACATACAGAGAGCACTTCTTAGTAGAAATCAAATATCCCCTCGTATTTTAAAACCATTTTGAACGAATTCCATATCCTCTGAGATCCTTCTGCTCCTCTGGAATTAATTTGTTGATTTTTGATAGCTTGGATGTAATATTTTTAATAATTCATTCGACAATTACCACGGAGGAGCATATATTATCCTTTTAGAATGGACGTCAACACGGATAAACGGATTTACCTTAGCTGCTGTGTAACCCTATTATTTTTATGACGTATTTGTGTGCAACTTGTTTAGCTCTCTAAAAATGTCAATGTCCAAGAAAGAAATGTGAAAATGTAGTTAGTTGTTTGCTAAAACCGATTTGCGACCCGCAACTACTCCTCGGTGTTGGGATATAACTGGAAATAGCTAGAAGATAGCCTTATTTGCGATTAGTGTGCAGGGTGTAGTCATATTTCTAATTTCTTAAGTCCGTCGGATGCAAATTTATTTATTCTGCCACAAAATCATTCTTAGTCCATTCCATCAAAGATGTATTACAAATAGAAACTATTAAGTCTTTTTATTCGTTGTCAGCATCACTTTTTAATTCCTTCCAGCAACATACGATCTTAAATGTGTCTGGAGCAAGCAAATACGGCTTTTTTCCATCAGAAGTGAGATATTGATTTATTTGATATTCTTCCAGGACCTTGTAGGCATGAAATTCTTGGCAGATCGCCTAATAATTGAAAGACATGTTAATTTCAAAAACCAAATGTAGAGACATTGTAATTACAAATTAACGTTTATTAACGATGTAAATATTTAGAACTTTTCTTACTATTGTCAAAGGATTTGTGTTTGTTGTCAGTACTCCATGAAAATTCATACTTTTCCCCAATTTGATAACATTTTCTTCCAAGAAACAGGTAACATCCATATTTTCAGACCCGTCTAAGTCTGGACTAGTTCCAATCATAAAACTATGTAACAATTTTCCTTCCCCTTGCGGTAAATTATCCAGGTGGCGAGATTCAATATTTTCTGGATATTGGAAAGTGTAAAACAAAAGTTTCTATTTCAGTCTTGTCAAGATTTCATATCTGTATGGGGGTATTCATAATTCATATCTAATGTTAGTATGTTAGAATGTTAGAAATGTTTTACCGAGCAAGTTGAAAGCGTCAGATATTGTTTGAGAAGCAAACATGAAATGCGGCTCGTCGTAAACATCAAAATTTAATGACACGCCCACAATTTGCATATCCCTTAATCGCTTCACGACAAATCTAGAAATAGTATTATCACAATCCTTAGTGTATGCTTCTGTTTCTTGATTGAAGTAAGTTTTGATATTAAAAGTTAAGGAAATTATTATTGAAATTATTAATTCTTACGAGAATCCTTGATGAACAAGTTCTTTCCAAAGCGACTTGATAAGAAAACTGTAATCTTGATACGAAGTATTGTCGTAGGCCTCCATGTCACCTCTGCGTGAGAAACTATGACCAATTATCCTGCAAATCAGCAACCAAAAGAATCGTGACATTTCTTTTGAACGTAATGTGAAATTCTATGAAATTCTAATGATAGTTTTATTAATTATTTAATTTCCTTTTGTCTTAAATGAAAAATATATAATTATTAAGCTATTAAATAAAATACCCAATGACGTCATCCTGCATGCAATTACTTAGCTTCGCTACGGCATAAATTTCTGATGTTTTCGTACAATAATTTTCAATATTCTGTCCTAATGCCATAGAATGAATGATCTCTAAGATCGTTTTTGCAGTGACGAAATCAGTTACTGAAATATTGTACTTTTGCTCCCGCAGTTTTAAAATGACTTCAATAGAATTGAGCGAAGTTCCCCCCAAATTGTAGAACGATTCACTTAGATCGCCAACAATATCTTGAATTGATGTTCCTGTTACTTGAGAAATTGTTTCAATCAAGATTTTTCCTGCAGCAGCATTTTCCTTTGGAAGTTCCAGTGAATTCCAGTAGTTAAACTCTCCACCTGTTAAGATAATCCTTTCAGAATTATTTACATTTTAATAATTGTTATTCAGACTTAAGGATAAAAGAAACGTACTGTGTTCTCTTTTCAACAGGAAATCCCGCAACAAAAGCTGACGATCAGTTTTTCCATTGATGAGAAGAGGGATTTGGGGAAGTATGTGGATGATAGGGATTTCATACTCGCGGAGTTTTTCTATTAACAATTTTCTAAGCATATCTACAGTAGCCTCCGGTTTTGCTACGACGAATGCCACAATTGCCTAAAATTTTGCAACGAAATTCCGCAGAGTAAAATTGACAATCAGCCAAAATATTCGAAAAGGCATTAATAAGGAATTTATTCTTGTAATTATTTATCAAGGTACCAAAACATTAAAAAATCTTACTTGGTTCTGCAATCCAGGATAGTGGCAAAGGACCACAGCCTTATGAACCAATTGTAACTGAGTCAGAGCGAACTCAATCTCAGATAAATTGACCCTTTGGCCCCGGACTTTTACCTGGGTGTCAATACGACCTTCGTAGAGAATCATTTTTGTGCCATTCCTTGTTTTTGTAACTCGACCGAAATCCCCGGTCCGATAAAGCCGAGAAAATCCTATCAGATAATTTATTATATTTGACAATGCTATAAATACTAAAAGTGGCAAGAACCCATATCACTTTTTAACAATTCTTCAAATTACTAACCCACAGTATTTGAAAATGGGTTGCTGATGAATTTATCCGAGTCAGGGAGCCCTACATAACCTTCAGCTAAATTATATCCCGCAATGAATATTTCCCCTGAAGTATTCTCGGGGACGAGTTCCATTTTGTTGTCGGTGACGTAAACAATTGTGTTATAGAGACAAGTGCCTTTGAATTGCAAAAAGATTTCAAAAATATAATATTCAGAGCAATGTATTTTGAGAATATAAAAAAATTTGTAAAATGAGAAGCGTTTTGTGTATACAAATACCAATAGGTATCTGATTTTCTACAGTTTTGTCCAGGACATCTTCTTTTAAGTTGTATACGACGTATGTGACATCTCCCATGATTTCAGTTGATCCGTAGAGGTTGGCAACAGAACTTTTCGGGAAATGTTCAAAAAATTCTGGATTCAAAAATCATATTAATACTTTTATTTCACTTGTGAAGATCATGTATCGTACTTATGTAAAATAAATTACCATCAACCAGATTCTTTTGAAGAGCTTCTCCTGATAGAACCCATAGACGAACAGAATTCAAAATATTTCGCCTCTCTGTAGCATCGGCAAGTTTCAAAGTTTGGAAAATAGCTTTTAACAATGACGGAACCAAAACTACTCTTGTAATTGCATGGAAATTGAGTCGCTGAATAAAAGCTGATGTATTTTGCACAATTGACTTGCAGAAAATTACAATTGGGTAGCCCTGCAGCAAAGGTCCGAAAATCTGTCATCCAAAAGCAGTATTGCGTAACTAAAACCTCAATTTTCGTCCAAAACGCGGTGTGATCGGTGTTTTTATAAATATAAATATGAATATTGCTATTAAATAATTTTATTCTTAAAACCTCTGCCACCGAATCCACAAAAGTTAACGATGTTTTGAAGACACATTTTTCAGTAGAAATATATGGCAACTCTTTCCATTGCCAATTCAAACGATTTAGAACAGCTCTGTGAGCCAGCCTAACTCCTTTCGGTTCACCCGAAGAACCTTGAAGAATAATAAACAGCAAATCTGTCACATGCATAAATAATAAACTGGATACTAACCAGCGAAGGCATTTTTAGTAGAATCTCCCATCGCCCCACATAATAAAACCCGTTTTTGGTCGGATCTCAGATCGCCCCACATAATAAAGTCCGTTTTTGGTCAAATCTCACATCGCCCCACATAATAAAGTCCGTTTTTGGTCAAATCTCACATCGCCCCACATAATAAATTCCGTTTTTGGTCAAATCTCACAATGCCCCAAGTTGGGGCATTGTGAGAAAGTAAAATTTATCCTTGCATTGAAATCCGTTAACACAATTCAAAAAGGTTGAACGGTTTAAAAGTTACATAGGTATTTGTATAATTAGATGTACTCTCTGTACCCCTTGGGGTAGTCCGATTGACCCCGTTTGCATACCCCTGAGAGCTATGATATCATGGCACATTTATGCCAAGTTTTTGCCAAGACACAAAAAAGATTACCAGAAGTGTATAAAACCATTGCAATCCTTTCAGATAACGAAGAATGGCCCGATACCGGTTCAATACTTGCAAGCTCCTCCTCACGATCGTTTTTATTGTTCTCCGCCGTTTCCATTAAATCAGAATAGCTGATGACGTTGACCTGACAAAATTAAATTTTCCAATTCCAATAATTTAACTAATCCCTCGTATTGAAAATTTTTCTTTAATTGATCATTAATCCATCAAAAAATGCTAAAACTTTACCAAATCTTTAACGGGATCGAATTTTCGAATCGTACTTGCAAAAGAATCGACAACAATCAGGACGGGCTTACAATCCTTTACAATTCTAACAATCCTATCTTTAGGCATTTGCACATCAAGGGGTACATAGGCAGCTCCCAGCTTTAAAATAGCAAATAACGTAAATAACAGTTTATCGCTCGGGGGAAAGCAAACTCCAATTACAGTGTCCCCATCTGGATTCTCTGACGTTAGGGATCCTAGCTGGACCTTTAAGGCCTCTGCAATTCTGTTTGAGATAATATTCAATGTGTTAAAGGTCGTAGTAGTTTCATTTCCAATCAGAGCTGCTCTTTCTCCCCGAATTCGTCCCTCCGCCAACCCAATGGAGAAATATTCCATAAGACTTGCATTTCCAGGGAACGCTGCCACGGGCCCTTGAATTATCCGATTGAACTTGCCTATAATTATCATTAATTTTTTTTAATTAATTAAATTAATTAATTAAAATTGATTTTTTATGCTACATCCATTTACATACTTTTTAATTACATATTAACAAAATGGTATATACTAAGACGGCTTACTTTCATCAGTTAAAGTTGGCTTTTCAGGAGAAATTTCTGATACAAACGATTGTGTTGGAGATATTTTCTCGTGACTGTTCATATTGAACCCGTCTAGTATATTACTTTACACACCAAGATAACCAGAGTTATTAAAAATTCTAAGAGAACTATTATACCAGTGTTATTTAGCTGTAATAGTAATTTTTGGGCCTATTTCCTGTTATATAGTAAAAAGTTAGTAACTGTAAGATGTGATTATGATTTATTTTTGGTTCTCTCTATGCAAAACCCCAAAATTGACTTTTTTCGTTCGACTTCAGCTCCGAAGGTATTATAATGGGAGAATTCTGTGGAAGAATAGCTATTTATAGAATGTTGACGACTATGAAGACTCATTGCTGTCAATCAATCAGATACTCATCAATTACGCATTGAATGTGCGACGTAAATATTTGAAATTGAAATGACAAGTATCAGGTAAGAATTAAGTAAACGATGATAATGATAGGACATTTATTATGTAAGGTGGTAAGTATTTAGAACATGTTTATTAAGAGGGAACATAGTTCGCTCTTTATGGTAAGACAAGACTCTGTCTGTCCGTCCGTATGTCCCCGAAAGGTCGAAAGTGTCTGTCTATCCGTCATGTTCCCTCTTTGTAACATTCGTTTACAAGGGTTTAATTTAATTCTGTACAAACATATTGCTTTTTATTAGGCATCCCTTGATTGATCTTATTATCGGCATCTATTCCGACTCATGCATTAGGCTAAATTATCCAGATCCGCCAATACATGAATATAATATGACAGCCTGTTAAAGAAGGCAGACAATAGGATCGATCACTCAATCAGCAATTAAAGCAAGGTATTTAATGTTATAATATCGTTACGTTAATTTAATGTTTGGGAATTTGCCATTTCAAAACACACGAGCACTACATTGGAATAATTGATGTACGTAGAATATATTGATTGATTGAAATCATTAGTTCTGCGAGTGTTCCATATATATTATAATAAATCAGGATTAAAGAGAGTGTCACTCGGGAATTTTTGGAATTTAGCCGTGCACAAGAATTAATAATAGATATTAATAGGTTTTGCCTATACAGTATTATTAGTAAGCTCCTATACATGTAAAATCATATACATATTTAGGTAAAAGAGTGTAGGATACGGTAAACACATAAATATTTCTTCAGTTCAAATTATTGATGTGAAATAACTTGAGAACACATTTACAAAAGGTACGCTGTTAGCCTAATATAATATAAGCAATGTTAACACATAAGACGTCCACCAAAAGACAAACCTGTGTCAGGAGTTTGAACTGGATAATTTATTTTATATAACTACAAGATCCGATTAAGGGTTACCAAAATTCTAAGGGAACGTTACATGCTATTTTGGAATTATTGCGGTAGTAAGAAATAAAACATTTAAGTGCAAACTTCTGAATAATTTCTGAATCCCTTTCAAAGTATAATTAAGTATATATAATTAAGTCAGCGTTTTTTAATTTTACAACATTGATTTAGTGAAAATTAGAGTAGCCATGAATCAAAGGTCCAATTCTACTGGCCAGCAAAAAGTATATGCCTAAGATATTGTGAAAACTAAAACTATTTCCATTTCCTATTTATTTTACTAAAATTATTTCCTTTGGCATTTTTATTCTTATTGAGAAAATAATTATGATTTTTGATGATTTTTGATTTTTGCTCGGATTAATTTAATTTATTAAGGTTAATTATTAAATATATAATATGTGTTTATAAGTACTACAGTGAACGAATGTTTAGTTAAAATAGTTGTATAGGAATTCTTACTTACAAAAACTGTAATTTATTCGGTTGTTATAAGCTTTTACAACATTTTTCGCCTTTAAATTTGAAAATATTTTAAATTACAGTCTGTCCCAAAATCCCGCCATTTTCGATAATTCCTTGAACATAATAGAATTTCGGAAAAGAATCAATTGAGTCCCAACCTAGAAATCTGTATCTGTACATCAAATGCTGATCGCGGGTCAAACTCCGTCCGTAAAAAACTCCCGTAGTCGTTTTCTCAATAAGGAAATTCATCTCGTCTTTCGGGACACCGATTTCCAATAGAAATTCCTCTGTATCCTTACTCCTCCCACTGAGAACGGAACTGTCGTTTCGCGGGAATCTTTCGCAAACGATAAATTTGGCGGTTGAATTTAAAACATTTGCCAAATAAATGTATCGCTCTGGATATTCCAGGTCGAAGATCCCCACGGTTTCAATTTTGGGGAAAATGGTTGAGAAATTCTGGATAATATTCGCACTGAGGTCGGTGACCATCTGACTGGAATTCGGGAACCATCCGTATTGGTTCTCACTCCCGAAGTGAAATTCCTTTACAGCGGGCATTACAAGACCATCCGAAACATTGAGACGCATGGAACTCACGGACAAAACCTCCAGACTTGGAGAGAAATCGGAGAGATTTATAGTTTTCCCTCCAGGAAGCTCTGCATAGAATTGCTTCAGGTTTCGGAGATTCCGGATAATCCCGGAGAAAATGTCCATTTTGGTGTAGGTGATGTAAAAGTTGATGTAAGTGACATTCGGGGAAAGTAATTCAGGGGTCAGGTCCCCACAGAGCCCTAATGTGACCCGTATGTAAGGGAAATTGATCTTCTCCAGGACTGTTTTGCATCTGGGCATACTTAGACGAACTTCCTGGTTTTTCTTGTCCATGACATAAGTGATGGAGCCCTTGAGCCAAATTCCAATATATTCCAGAGGTTGCGTAGCAAGAATTTCGTAGAAATTCGTAGCATTGTCCAGATTTTTCCCCATGAAAAATAGGGTCGACTTGAGCCATGGAGTAGCTTCGTCCAGGATTCGGTAGTCTGTTAGATCTTCCGGTTCGGATCCTTGGCTTATAAACATAGATTTCAACTTCGGGAGCTTAACCGGCTGGAGAAGACCATCGAAGGTCACATTCTCCAGATGCAAACTCTCCAAATTCGGGTACATTTTCAATTCCTCCGAAAAATTTGAAGTGGACACTCTGACCCATTTAAGCTCGATTTTTGTTATTGAACTCGGATCTCCGGAAACAGAGGCAGCCATGGAATTCAGGCCGGGAAATTTATCCAGATGTCTTTCTTCAAATTTAGAAGAATTCCCATGATATGTGAACTGCCCATCTTTCATCAAAAATTTCGTAAGTGTCGTATCTTCTGCTGGGTTAAAGAGGGACTCTAAAATCAAAAATAACATTATCAACAAATGAACATCTCTTTTTCAGATATCCAGATCATTTTTTTTCTCCTTCGAACCTTCCAGTCCCACAAACAATTTCCAAAAATATTTAATTCAATTCAAAAGCCAACGAAACTCTAAAAATTCTAAAACAAAAACATTTTCCGGTGACGGTTTTCTAATTTTGTTTCCTATAATCATCAGTATTCATGAAATCATTAGAATAATCATTAGAAATTGTTAGTAACGTTCGAGGGCGGGGTTTTGATAATAACTGATCCATTTTTTAATGTATTTTAAATATACTTTTGTTATCCTGGAAGAATCTTGATAATTGTCGAGGAAAAAATATAATTGGTTGAATATTTCGAATTTAAAATAATTTCCTTTAAAAACTTGACAATTAATAATACTAATGTCATACTAAATAAACTAAAGTATTCACATACCTGCGTTCATTGCCACATAGACAACTCCGATGGCTCCAAAGGCCGCTAACGCCAATAAAGTGTATTTCCACCTAAAAGTTTCCAATTAAATTATCATATTTCCAAATAAAATACATTTAAAATGTCACAATGTAATTATTGAGATTATGTTACCTGTAAAGGACCCTATGGATTCTTCCAACAAATGTGGAGTGATCGTGGATGTCTGCGTGCATTTTCAATTCTTATTTATTTCTCGTATACAAATACATTAACTATTTAACTATCTTCTTTTCGTTCTCAACTCTGCTTTACCTGTCACCTGTAAGTAATATACAAAATATAGTTTAACTTATTTTATTTATATCGCACTTTATTAAATACAGGAAAAACAACTATTGTAAATCAGTCTACCTGTATTCTGTATAAGAGTATTCTGTATTAGTTTATCAACCTGTTTATGTTTCCCTACAATTTTTTACTCTACTGTCTACTTATTTAGCATACTTTAATATATATGACAGAATCAGAGAAGAGGGACACGACACAAGAAGACTTATAAATTCACTAAAACACGAAACACGAGGATTCTTTCCTCTGGACAAAGCTGATTACTTCAAAAATCAATATTTGCGATCGCATAATCTTCTAATATTGAATATGTACTTAAGGCAAAGATAGCTAACGGTAACGGTAACACCACAATTTATGTGTAAATATATTTCCTATCTATTATTCTAACTAATAAATATTTGCACAGGTATGTAAGGTAAAAAGTGTAGTAGTAGGCTGCTTAATAAAATTCAAATCTTACTCAGCTCGTGCGGCAATAATGGAATATTTCTCCGGGCTATGAATTTCAATATAAGCTACAATACATTATATGCACCTCCTATATATTATTATATAATATAAATCTTACTACAAATACTTTATATCGTGAAAGTGTAATATTACATTGCAAACTAAGCTTTAAAGTATATTATTCTAATGCGTAGAGTACGTTGCATTATATATTCAACCTTTGTAGCTTTATGTATGAGAATAAGCTGTTGTAATACCGCTCCAGAATAGTAATATCTATATAGTAAACTTTTGCATGCATATGGCATCATAAAAACTGGAACAAGTTGTAACAAAAAATTAGAAACCTGAAGACATTACATTTTACACAGAGCCATACAAATAAGCAGCTCTTTACACATTGCATTATATTCACTGAGCTTGAGACTGAGACTAAGGGTATGCTAACAATATTATAAAATGTAATGAAAATCCAAGCACGCTATGAACATGAGATTTAGAATAGTTGTGTCCTTGTGTCTTGTGTGTGTGGATGTTTGTAATGTAGAGTGCAGAATGGAAAAGACAAGTCAGTGAGACAGAAAAGAGCAACTCGATCC
>JAQFYC010006882.1:0-11410 GCA_034694165.1 Tomocerus mixtus
TTAAAATTTGTCGTATCAATGTTTTGACCCAAAAACTGAAATTTTAGAAACATTACCGTTTTTGCCTAGGCATTACCAGTAATGCCTTATTACCGATTTTGCCGGTAACATATATATATAAATATATACAAATATCAGAATGTTCCGTCATTTTGTGAAAAACAGCGCCCTTTAATATGCTTTTTAATCGAATATCAATGTTATGTGACTCCATTAAATTAATGGCATTTTAATGTATTTGCATGTCTGGTGATTTTTTTTCTCCTTGAAATATTATGTTATTATGTAGTACACGTAATGTGTATTATTACCTATTCAGTCTATAATTTGGAAAGAAGTGTTTGAAGAAAATTGCAAAAACAACATAAAATATATATTTGTGCTTTACGATCGATGCTTAATGTTCACTCTATCTTACAATATGTGACGACCTTATATATTACTCAAGTTCAAGCTGTATTTATTCAAGTGCCAGAAAGAATCAGTATATAAATGCTTGTCCGTTTTCCAATAATTAGCACACGAAGGCAAGCAAACCGTTTGTAAGTCACCTTACACCTTACTCCCTCTTGAAAGATGGAAAGCCGAGTCGCAACCATAGAAGACGTCGAAAGTATATATACTACCGTTTTCATTATTTAGCAAGTAGCGTAGATTGTGACGACATCAATCGTTTGCAGTTTAAAGGATTTCAAATTCGAAAAGAGTCATCTTACTGAAGTTACTAACGAAAATGCTAACTAAATTAATGTACCTTTCAGTTAAAAATTATATCCAATCGTTCAGTTGCATTGGATTGATTCCTATAGAATGGGATGACAAAGCTCAAATCTGTATCATCAGTAAAAAGAAATGGAAGCACGTAATGTGGGGTTTCGGTGCCATAATAAATCTATTATCCTTTGTGTACTTTAATTTTATATTATTTAAAAGAATGTTCAGTGGGATTCTAGCACTTCCTGATTTTCTTGTCCTCAGTATCGCAATTTCAGTATTAAGCATATCAGTTGCTTCTAACTATACGTTCAATAGGATGACATGGAAGGAATTTCTACATATTCTGAATAATGTTTTCATATTAGATAAAAGATTTAGCAATCTGGTACAGGGGCTTAACTGCGATGCACTGGAATTTCCGATGAGGTCACCAAATTTGCAACATGAAGAAAAAGTCCAAGTTGAAGGGAGTCATCGTCTTTTATTGAATTTGTTGTCAAAAATGGCGAAATATTGTCGTAGTGGTCCAACCAAGGAAAACAGTACCATAGAGTATTATCTGACAGGTAAGCACTTTTATTCAAATTTCCTTGCTTTGAATTTAATTGTCAATTTTTTAAATACTTTTTTGATAATTGACTTCGAGTTTGAATTAAATTGCAATTACATTGTTATTCAGGAAATGACGGAAGATTTGATATATTGGGAATGGCAATGTTTTCCATTGTTCCTTCGCAGATGGTTATAATAATCCTTTTCGTAATATATTCTGTTTTTGGAGAAAATGAGGTTTTGAAATTCATTTCAATAAACAACGTCAAGGGAAATTCAATTACTATTCAGCAAATTATAACGCACGGTGTCAACGGGGCTATCGAATTATTAATTGGGTTAACCTTTGTGGCTCTTTCCAGTATTTCTTTGCTTTTCGGCGCTCTCTATATCCAAATGGCGAATCATTGGACCAAAAATATCACCATCTTTAAATCTGAAGCAATCGATTTATTAATCCAACTAAAACTCCACAATGTCGGTGTAAACAATGTATGTGTAATTATTATTCCGATTCTACTCTTTTGTGGGCAAAGCTTGAGCGTCACCAGCATCTGCGGAACAATCAAAATGAAAGATGAGATGGGAATGCCAGAATATCTTATCATGCCATTTCTTGCTGTTCTCCTCATTATTCTGCAAATTTTTCTTCTTGAACAAAGTGCTTTAATGCAAATTCGTTCCAGAGAATTCATACAAAAAATGAAAAATCACAAAAGCAAGCGAGTAAGGGTTACTGCACGAGGACTACGTCATATTTGTATTAATGTTGGCTCAGTTGGATTCATTGATAAGTCTTTCGTCCTCACATACTTCTCTTTTGTCGTAGACAATACAACCTCCGTGCTTCTTGCACTGCTAAAATAGTTATGACTTTTAGATTATGAATATTTAATCTTGATTGCATCAAAATTAAATGACGTGCAATGTGAGTTGCCGTTACAATTTCTTCTCGCATCTAAATAGTTAACACATAACACAGTCAGTCCCACTTACTCTAGTTTAGTTTTTAGGGAATTATTGTTATGTCGGAATTCAGTCTCGATGTTAGTTGAGAACTTCTAGAGCAGGCAACATCACCATAAAAGCATACATGTGTACAATACATTTATACATCAGTGGAATTAACATTATGGCTGAAGACTCTCATTTGGCTTAAATATTCAAAGATCAGCAACAGTAAAAATAACTAAGTCGCCAACAAAGTAAGAAAACAAAAAAAAATGTAGAGCTATGCAGCCTTACTGACAAAGTTATAAATCAGACGGAGCTTAGATGTTGGAAATAAATGTAGTTTTGCTTGTGTTTCGTAAATAGTACTTAGTACTGGAGTTCATTTTTTATATAATGATTATTATTAGAACTCCATTAACACTGTGTGTAGAAGCTATATAAGGACAACAAATACGTAATTCGACATTTTGCATTTCCCCTAAGTCAGATTTTTGGAATGATATAATAATTCAAATTTTCTAATGATAAAATGAAATAATTATCCCTTTGTTTTTGTTCTACTTACGGATTTGTTCAACTTTAGTTTAGACGACGTCACAAAAAAAACTAATAATGTGCATGATAAGAAATAGCCGAGATTTATTTTTTCACTGGTCAGCAATTATTTGTCTTATTTTTCAACACAATAAATATGAAGTTGAAATGTTGTGCAAAAAGTACCCATATTTGATTGTCTTCGTACACAAATAAAGGAAGATTTACAAAAAATGTCTGAGAGATGCTGAACTGCGGTATTTTCGTACATTCGGATATTACAATACGATATTAAGGGCCACTGTGCAGTTCCGATATATGCATGCAATTTAGTAGTACATATAAAAATGCAGTTAATTAATCAGCACTATTGTTGTGGTCATTTATTGTGTGTAACTGTATCACAAACCCTGTAATAAACTCCATGGGAATTTAGTTAAATGTATGGTTATCCAAAACCCAATATTGAGTGACCTATTTATATTTTGGAATATACTTAACTATACCCGTACCCTTTATTATGTAATTGTGCCTAAAGTCCATAATATACACCATGCGGAGCATTGCTTAGCTCTATTTACAATTTATATACATAATAGTTACTTGGTAGGTAGATAATTTACATACAATTATTTGGGAGGCAATGTGAGATACATGATGAACAGCTGAACTACAACTGCTACATAGGCAAATGCAACTGCTAAACATACCCATTGTTTATTACACGGTCCAAATAGTTATTTATTTAAACTTCCTTCAACTTCCAAATAATGTTCAGCTAATTTGTTACCAACAAATAATTTTTAAAATTGTCGTGGAGTTTTTCTCCACTTTCTATCTGTAATTCTACAAGAATGTGGCATTTCCAAGCTGCATTCTCTGCTTCATTTTATGTTATATTTTACATAACATCCTTCAGAGTTGTGGGCACTGGCGGATTATCGAGATCGGAATGTCTGATTATTATGTACAAATGCGTAATTATAATTTTTTGTAATGGACGTGGTCCTCCTTCTCTTTCTGTGGTTTATACAAAAGTTTGCCACATATCTCAACTGGTGACTAGACGAAACGGACAGTGCAATTCTCTCTGTTCGTCAATTATCATTATCATAAATTGTGTTGATAACCTTTTTTGCGTACGTAGACTTCTATAGATATTCTTTTTTATGTTATTAGCATATATAGGTATATTATAATGAGTATTTATTTATTTATTGACACAGATTGCAATGCCAATTTTTTACCAATTATGTTACAACAGGGAAACTGATTAAAAGCGAAGTGATATTCTGCTATTGCAGACTTGAATAAAATTACATGTGTATACAATGGATTTTTTCTGCCTGAAGTGTTTACTTGACTGTTTGACGTACCAGTCAATTGAATTAATTATTTTATTGAGTTTCAGGTAAATGGCGTTTTTGATATGGTACACTTCAATGCGACAAATATAATGAATCTCTGAGCAATCAATTTCTAATTAGCTGTATGTACTGATTATATGGTTTCTTCGATAATAAATAAATAATTAATGGATACCGTAGTCTAATACGCTATAGGTTATACATTTGTAATCTTGTACTTCACTAAAGAAAAAATTATGAAATTGTAAATAAAGTATTCTTTATTTTGGTAGAAATACCAGAGACGTTTGTGAAACATTAATGTAACTCCTTGGCTGAACTTGAAATTGGAAATCGAATATAAGTACTATGACTTGACACAAATTAGCTTAGCAAGCGCTAATATCAGTTAGTATTCAGTATGTATAATTTCTTGTGACCTACGCTCGGGTACCCATAAGAGGTAAATGTTGATAAAATAATATTGAGGTAAAGCAACATTAGATACTTGTGTATTCATCGTACCAAATAGTTTGTGGGCCGTTGAGAATCTTGTTGAGCGTGTCAGTGTTTACTTGTATACTAAAGAATTAAAGATAATATATGATACTCTTCAGTCGGTTATCTATATCAACTAATTAAAATAAAATGTTTAATATAATGACAAAATACCATTAACATTTCTGGTGATAATAATAACATACCAAAAAAGATTTTCAGTATGCCAATTATTTTAATCAGTAATATTATACCTGAACAGTAGAAGTCAACATGAATATCTCTACCAAACTATCCAGTTTTTATTTCGCGATTTTCATATTAAGTCTTTCAAATGGTATATTTACCTATGCATTGCCTACATATCTGTCATTAATTAAATGCAATGCACTCAAAAACCTTGGGTGGTTTCTATCAAAACCACATGTGTATATACATATTTTACTTATGTGCATAATTAATTCGTATTTTGCGTAAAAAATAAAAAAAATTGCATTTGCAGCTCAAGAGGATGAGAACTTGGAAATTAATATTGTCGGTGGAATAGAAGCAGTTAGGCATGAATTTCCGTGGATGGTAAATCTGAACACACATAACACCTTTTGTGGTGGCTCAATTATTAACAAAGACTGGATACTTACCGCTGGACACTGTGTGCAACCTAAATATTGCACAATGGTTACGGTTGGAGGTCACAACCTTCGTATACTGGAAATTGGTCAAGAAACTATAAAAAGTTGCCAAATAATACGGCATGAAGGATATGTAGAGTCAAAGAAAGGGTTAGTAAAATAGCTTTTCGAAGTTAAACAATCTTACAGTTAAAATTAGTTAATAGTTTAATTAAACAAACAGTTAAACTTTTATTGAAATTTTGCAATACTAATACACATTGTGTATAAGCTAATGATTTTCATTAATTACAGGGGAATTCTTAATGATATTGCCCTAATTAAATTATCAAAGTCTATTGAATTTTCCAACACAGTGAAGCCTATTCCACTCCCACCTGCAACTCTTAATCCGTCTGGTACGTTTTTTTTCTCTGTAAAGGAAATACTTGGTCCGCCACCTCTAATTTCATTTTATCAGGAGCAAAAACTAATTAATTAGTTAATTAAAGAATTGTGTAACATAGTATTTCAAATGATATAAAAAAGATTCCTAGCCGTTTTATTGTTCCACATTTAACCTTGTCGGTATCTTACTAATACGTAGTAAGACCTATATAAAAATAATTTGAAATTTTTATGTCGAAATCGAAATGATTTACTGACCAATTTCAGGAAAAGTTACTGTGGCAGGGTGGGGAACACTGAAAGATTCAAGTTCTACTGTGTCGGAGGTTCTACGGAAGGTAGATGTAAATATAGTGGAACACCGAGAATGTCAATATGTATACGGTGTTGGTTCTGATGGACCAATTGTGACAAACGATATGATTTGCGCTGCGGAAAAAGGAAAGGATGCTTGTCAAGGAGATAGTGGAGGCACATAAAAATTATGTCTATAGTTTAACAACTTTGACAGCTATTTTCACATGATATTCTTATTTGTTTTTGTTTCTACATAGGTCCACTAATGTACAAATCGGGAACATCTGATTACAACGTAATCGGAATTGTTTCTTTTAATAATGGATGTGCTAATGCAAAATATCCCAGTGTCTATGCAAAAGTTACGCCGTATATCAACTGGATTAATAACGTCATTGCAAGTTCACCGTCCAACACGCCATGCACTTGCCTCGCCTCGTCAATTGTTATTACCCCTGCCATTATGCTCTTTTTGATTGCATTTATATTTGGTAAGGAATTATTATTTGAATGCAGCTAGGTATAAATACTCTATTTCCATAACTAAATTTTTCAAGGAAAAAGTTGTATATTATAAAATGTGCTAAATATAGTGTACGAAATAAAGATTGTTACGATTTATTCACTGCAAAAATGTTCCCTTGCTTTTTATTATTCATAGACTAACTGGTGGAAGCTCCTTTCACCTTTCCGTAAGTTTAAATGACACAATACATGATCATGAAATATCTTTGAAGTAGATGAATTGTTCAAGCGTCAATGATATTATATAGATACAATGTTCACATCGAGACCCAAAAATTTTATAATATGTAGGTGGCCATTGATGTTAAGGATTATGATTTATTAAAATACGTCGAGCAGCCGTTATGTTTTTCAAAATACATATTTTTCGATACGTAAAACTTTTCGTTTTCAGTACACAAATAGAACTTTTTTTAAAAATAGTAAATGGTGTCGGTAGTTACTATTTACACCATATTACGTAATGCCTCCATATCGGTAAACAGTTCAAAAAAATCAACCTCGCTAATGGTACGTCCCCCTTCTCTCTCCAAAATGTAATAGTCAGCCTGTTCGTTAACAATTGAAAACAGTAAAGATTTTTTGAAATTGTCTTCACTCTCGTCTTCATGGTCCACAGGACCGAAGGCAACATTGTCGAGTTGAAACTTCTGTTTAATTTTTATAATAGTGTTTACATCCTTAAATTCTATGGTTTCGGATGGCCGGTTCCTCTCGTCTGCGTCATAGCTATAAAAGACAACCAATTCCGGTTTGAATTTAGCAAAAGCATCCATCATAACAGAACAGGGGATATCGACCGATACTTCACAGGGAAGAATTAACACTTTTAAATTATAAGTTTTTGGTTGTAAAGATATTCTTGTTCCAATTTCTAAGTCTTCTAAATCCCAGAGTGCCAGTCTTTGAATATTTGGGGGCAATAAAGTTTCATCGTCGTCATCAAATAAGGCACCCTTAAATCCTCTCAATGACAAGTCAACTATTGACTCACAAGTACGAAAACACGTCAGGAGTTTTAAAGAGTCTCCACACAACAGCAGCTGCTCCACATTCATAGGGCATCTTGGAGCAATAAATATATCATCTACTTCTTCGTCATCAGGTACATATTTTACATCGGCTATACTCAGATGTTTAACCGACGGAGGTATATAAATGTCAACACTATTTCGGAAATGAAACATTCTAACCATCATTTTCTTGATCCCAATTTCTTCAATAATTTCATCTCCAAACGAATTATTATCCCTTGGATTTTCAAAATAGTTCAGGGCCGTAGGGCTAATTTGATAGTTCGTATCCAAGCTTAAAATGTCAGGGGTGATGGTGATGGTATTGGCAGCACCACAGTAGATATCTATCTCGACGTCATACAATATCAAGTCGGTCATTTCCGTTGATTGGAGGTACTCATTAATGAAAAATGAATCTACTATCTCACCATTAATGGCATATTTGTTTTCCGTCAGCTTGAGAGATATGGGAGCAATTATTCCATCCAAATTGATTTGTATTCTTATTAAATTTAGCACTTCAATACTCACTAGGTCACTGAAATTTATAATAGGCAATACTGGACTCCCTTCTGTAGACGAAAGGAACAGTATTTGTAACTTACGCATATCAATAAATGAATTTAAGTTTGCAATAGGAAATGAAGTCAATTCATTGGAATCGTCACGTATTTTTTGCACAAAATCATTCCATGCCAGAACATTTGGTTCGATCTTTGCATCATTGGAACTTCTCAATAATGTGCATTGGTAGATGTAAACCCGCGGAATACTTTTAAGTTTCTCTACCGAGATAAGCATATCTCCATCCCTTCCTGCTTTATTGGTAAGACTCAGTTTCTGAAGATTGGGCCCAATCAAGTCGTCAATGATATCTTTTGTTCCGGTTAATAAATCTGCCTCTGTTTTGACAATTTCCAGCTGAATCATCAAAAGTTTGTAATGATCCAAATACATTTCTTTTACAGGTGGTGTTATCAAATGGCGCTCAAATTTAAATGCTTCGAAATGAACTTCTTCCTCAAAACTGCTGAAAAGTGATCGAATGCTCGGTGGACTCTCCAACATCCACTCGGGAATGGGATGCTCTTCAGTATCAGTGAATGTGAATGCAGATTCCTTGATGAAGAATGGATCACATAATTTTTTCCACTTTCGGGAAACATAACGGCAGTCTTTCAATGTTTCAAAATCGCAAAATCCGAATATACAGCGTAGGACCTGAATTACGAAATAAGGTTTTGTCTCTCTGAATGCATATATTAGTAATGTTGCATCAATTTAGTATTTGGTCGTAAAATGTAAATCCTAATTATCTACTTAAAAAATTATGGAATGGTTTTGTTACTAGATTTCAAAATTACTAACTGTATCAACATAGAGAGGATGGCGCTGTGTTTCAAAGAGGTTAGAGGATTTATCGTTGTTACTGTCGCATTCACCCTCAATGATTCCTTCTGATTTTAATTTCTTCTCACACCCGTCCATTTTTAATTTCGACTTTTCAGTAATCAGCTGCCTTTTCAGCTACCCGTCAGACCTGCCTGGAACAATAATATATGTAATAACAAAAAATTAAATACGTTGGTTAAGAGTCGTCGGTCACGATATCCTAATGCAATTTTGAAGAGCAACGAAAATTCAAATGATCAAATTATTTAGAAATAATTATTGTTCGATTTGATACGTAACGTATCGGTATACAATACACGCTACACTTGTATATATAGCAAAACGATAACAATCTAGGAGTACGGGAAGTTAGCCGATCGCCGACAGGAAATTGGCCAACATCCGACATGAAGTTAGCCAACACCGACAGGAAATTGGCCGACATCCGACAGGAAACTAGCCGACATCCGACAGGAAGTTAGGCGGCAGCCGACAGGCGTCGCCACAAAAAATTTCCGAGGGGCCGGGTAAGGGCAGCTTGAAATTAACCGACATCCAACAGGAAGTTAGCCGACAGCCGACAGATATATGTTTATATATATATTATATATATCTGTCGGATGTCGGCTAATTTCCTGTCGGATGTCGGCTAACTTCCTGTCGGATGTTGGCTAGTTTCCTGTCGGGTGTCGGCTAATTTCAAGCTGCCCCAACCCGGCCCCTCGGAAATTTTTTGTGGCGACGCCTGTCGGCTGTCGGCTAACTTCCTGTCAGATGTCGGCTAGTTTCCTGTCGGATGTCGGCCAATTTCCTGTCGGTGTCGGCTAACTTCCTGTCGGATGTCGGCCAATTTCCTGTCGGCGATCGGCTAACTTCCCGTACCCACAATCTAGTCCCATCATCTGTCATTTGACAATTGTTCCATTTGCTGCTGCTGTCAGAGCTGACGGCAGTGTATTTCAATTTTCAGTCTGCATTCCTAATTCCTTTTGTATTGTAAAAATTAATCTACAATAACTTATAAAACGATAGAAATAACAAAAACATTTAACGTGTTTTTACCTTTCAAACCCAGTGCAGAGCAGACAGTTTTAGAGCCGTCAGAGAAATTTTTCATTTACTTTCTACCTCTCTCTACAGGCGTCCCCTGTTTTGGTGATTATAAATCAGCTTAAATAAATCGTGTATATAAATTGATTTTCGAAAGAAACTATGACACAATTCGGTCAGAATCCGAATAGGAGGGAGTAAGCTTTCGGTGCTGCGCGTTGGAAAACTGAACAAATATTTTACGGAACTTGTCACTTGTTGGCACTTGAATAAAACAGAAATTCAATTCAAAAATGCAAATTCAGCTGATCGCAAACTATTCATATTTGTTTGTTTTGCTGACTGCTGCTGACTTTTCACTTTCAGTCACTACAAAAGTTACAAACTAATTGGATTTACCACATTTATGAACCAGGTGCGTGTTATAGATGAATGCAGTATATACTTTGACACACGATACGATATCGTTTCGCTTCAAGAAAAGCATTTTGTGTTCCATAAAATAGTGTTTGGAGAAGGTCGTTAAGATGAAAGGAAAACAAAACAATTGCGTGGGTGTAGAAAGGGTTACGTAAAAAAATGCCTGACCTATATAGGTTCTAGGAAATATGTTGATATTGTGAATACTTGTAATAAATAACTAGCAACTTACTAATAATGTTTCTCTATTATTTTATGTATTCCAAGCAATAATGACTGGGTAGTTTTATTTAATGATGTTTTGCATTATGTCAAAGGGGAGAAGAGAAATTTTTGCATAAAATGTTTACCGTCTTCATCAGTAGATTGTCAAGAATGACACAGTAATATAAGGAAGAGCAGTTTTAAAATGTTATACAAGAATATATAAGGAAACAATATCACATGAATAAAAAATATACAATATGAATAAATATACAGGCTCGCTATTATTTTGCTGAAAACAGGTAGTAATTAAGAATTTGAACGAAAGATCTTATGGTGAATAAAATTATTTCTTTAACTATAAAGACTTATTCACATTAAATCTATTCCTAAAATGCCAATAAATATTGGCAAGATATATATTTTTGATCTTACTGCGTGTGCTTACTAGACCTACAATAATAAACAATGGTACAATACTGTAGATTGTTGGATTGCATTTATTTGGAGGATATATTTTATACTTAACTTGGAAAACAAAAGTGTAATATTAATAATACTGACATTCCAGATGTTTCGTGTCTACTCTATCCAGCGACGGCATTAATTCTCTCATTTACATGAGAATGTACAGTGACATTTATTTGACAGAAGTAGGCAATTATTTTTCGAAGAGTACCAAAGACGTCTGCGCATCTTCGCCAACCAGAAATTCAATGTACGGGTTCTGTCAGAAAAATCATATTATATCCATTTAGAATATGTCAGGAATTTGTTCCGTAATTATATTTTTATTTGATAAAACAAGCAAAATAAACTGGTATAGTAACCACTATAAATGACCAGCGAAGGGTAATATTAGTCGATTCTCACATCGCCCCACATA
>JAQFYC010006883.1:0-11410 GCA_034694165.1 Tomocerus mixtus
CCCCTCACCCTGCTAGTAAATTGCACCCCCCTCACCCTGCTAGTAAATTGCACCCCCCTCACCCTGCTAGTAAATTGTACCCCCCTCACCCTGCTAGTAAATTGTACCCCCCTCACTTTGCTAGTAAATTGCACCCCCCTCACCCTGCTGGTCCTTGGGTATGATAGATGGCTATGGTTTATCGGGTGAGCAGGGTGCATTTTAAAGAGTGCCCTTTTGGGTAATCACAAATTGTTTAGGTGACACTTTTTGGATTGCTCTGCTCGATCAGGCTGATAAATGCAATATTCAGAAATTTTATGTTCAGTACTAACTTGGGGACAAACCTGCAATTTGGGGAAATTTTGCTTATTTCCTAGGCATTAATGTTAATGCCTGATTTTCCTTATTGTGTGCAACACATATTTATGTGTAATAGCCTTAAGCTAAATATCTACTCACTATCGTAATAACTATTGTAAATTAAAACTTACTTCTAAGGTACCGATACCACCAGATCACAATACACATTTTACTACTAACATGCACGCAATTATACTGCCAATGGACTAATAGTGTGGTTATAGTCCATTAGTATATTTATCATTTTCTAGCTATACATGAATTATCTAGTTCAGTTTCTTTTTCCTAAACATTATATGTAGTATTATAATATTATATGTAAATATTTCATTACCTCTTTTGTCTATAATGGATATCAAGCAACAGTTAAGCAAGTAGGTACAAATTACTTGTGTACATAGTTTACGCCTATCGATGACACCTTCTGAGATCATTTTTGATCACTAGTACAAAAACAAAAAATAAAACTGTCATCAACCAGAACATTCACTGCAAAAGCATAACTTGGTATAAAGTCATATAGACATATATCCCAATCACAATACAGAAAGGATTCATATTAATTATTTACACGTTGTTACAAATAGTTGTGAAAATAAATATAAAAGTTTTAATCCATTATTTTATTAGTACAGTCAAACCTGTCTATAGTATATACACCAAATGCCTGGACATTTTCATCGCTTGATTTCCACTAACACAGCTACGAGTATAGTCAAAATGTCCACTAATGGGTATCCACTTATAGAGGTGATATACTAAGTCATAGGGGTGCCTACTAGCACAATTTTGACTGTACCTGTATGACATAGTAACTCACATGTAGGCGTGTTCTTGTTACACACGCCAATTAAGTAACGCTATCTAATACATGTAGTCTGCATTGCAGATATTGGATAGTAATATTACTTACATACCTATTACTTTAAATTCAATAAAATAACATGATAGTCCACCATTTTTTTACATTTACTAATGTAAAGTTCTCGATGACTTTGTATAATAGTACAGACACCACATTTTGGGACAAAAATTAAAAATATAACCCATATTGGTAACTTACATTCATTTTTTGAAAAAATATCATTAACGATAAATTATTATTTGTATGGTTATGTTTATGTCTATAGTTATTTTTAATACTTCTTCAATAGTTGCTGACTTTGCGTCCTTCATGGAAGATGGATACTTGGGCTAACTTGGGTAGAAGCTGTAGTCTGTAGTCCCTCTACTTACATACATATACCTCCACTTGAAACAAATTATACTATAGATGTCCTTTCAATTTTAAAGGGCGTTTGCTGCGCCAATGTTTTACTCGATATAGGTAAATGATTCACTTGCAGTGCACTCAATGGGATGAGCTGTGTTGAAATTGACGCTTTTCGGCTTTCCAAGTTAACTGATACTGATCGTGGTAGTATCTGTTCCAAGCTAAGTTGGCGAGAGTACATGGAACCCTTAATTAAACATATAATTTGAACTATATTAAACCTTTGCATTTCATTTGATTAAATTAAGTTAAATACTAATAATTTGGGAGTTAAATACTTTAACTACAATCTGATTTCTTACGACAAAAAATAGACGGAAATAAAAAACCATAATTGTACTTCTTAAGACCTACTAAGGGTATTTAGTATTTAGTATTAACCAAACACCTAATTGGATATCAGTATTATGTAGGTATTTATATTTAGCAAAGCAAAATAATATGTAAAGTGTGATTAAAGTAAGAAAGTAGCATAATTATATTTAGATATTGAATGAAACGATAAGTAAATTGCACAACTAGCCATTTTGACTGAAGTAAAACTAAATGGGTTGCAAAATTAATGAAAGCAATGTAATGATATAGGAGCTTTCCTTCGTCTGCTCAAGCATCACATCCAATCTTACATATTAATATTTGACATGTATATTACAATTAACATTTACTGTTCTATACCCTTTCAAAATTCGTTTTGCTACAGTTGCTCATATAGGAATATGTACGGCTGGTATCTGAATGTGGCCGGCTTTCTTTAGAACGGCGGCTTGAAACCCAACGTTCGGGATAACTGCTACTTGGTTGTTGATATTTGTTACAACTCGTTTGCCTCGTGTATGTCTGGCGGCTAGATTGTCTAAAAGACAAAGGACTGTTGTCGGCAGCATAACTTCCTCGTTTGGAACAGCAGAAGATCCATTTAATAACGTCAATAAATCCCTTAAATAATTCAGACAATGCATCAATCACACTATTTATCATACATTTTGTAAATACACACGTTAGTCATACACTGCCCATGTTTATTACATGAAAAACATCAAAATAGTAGAATCGAACAGAAATTGATAACATTTTGTAAGTACATACCTTGCGGAACCGCGTACTCATTATCAGGTAGATCAATGGATTAATGCAGGAGTTCAAAAAACACAAAATGTTTATGCAGAGCATGGTAAAAAAGTATTGCCCCTTTTCTAAGAAGTTTTCCGCTTGCAACTGTGTAACGATTGTGACAATGAAATATGGGCTCCAGCACAATATGTAAGAGACAATAATTACCAACACCATTTTGGCAACCTACATACAAAAAATGCAATTTTTTATATTCATACCTCTCCGCAGTATTGACAATGATTTTTACTATACCATTTAAAAAACTGAAAAATTATATGAAGAGTATACCTTATTTCGCTGATTCTCCAAAGTAAGAGCTCTGGGATCGTCTCTTGTATGCAAGCTGGTCTTTTTCATCAGCACCCAGGTTATACAAAAACAGGTACTGACGATAAAAACTAACGGAATGCAATACATGAAGAAAAACAGGAACATGTAATAGTAGCGGCGAAACTCATCTGAGAAGCTAAAAAGAAACATAAATAGTTTAAGCAACTAATTATTTGTTTGACTTATATTACATTGCAGCCCAATAGGTATATGTCGTAGGCCAGAAGATATATTTCGCAATAAGGTCTTATTGTCCGGGCAAGAGGGCATACACCTTGCTGACTAGGCAATAGGACCCTGGAATGTATTAGGCAATAATAAATATCTCATTGATTCATTTTACATACATAGATATGCGTAAAAGTAATGTCCATAACGTATTAGCACTTTCTCATTACAAATGAGACCATAAAATTAAATAATACTTCTACAATAAGAAGCTATATGTATCGAGTAGTATAATATTGTCCGTGATATTATACTTAGATATTGTAGATACTATCTGAGTATGTAATATTTATCAATGTACTTAAGGTACTATAGTAAAATACAGAAAAATTATGTACTAATTCTACTATAGTTCTAAAACATACTTTCGAAGATAAAACTACTAAAATTACGAATACTTACGTATAAAATTTCATTAACTACTATTCTCAATTTTGTTTGACCAAATTGAATACATCTCCATTTATTAATGCTTAATTAATTAATTATTATCTCATACAGTTGCATTTATTAAAGTTAATCATTTAAACAATGCGTCTTGCCTACTTCCCTGTAGGTGGGTATTACGTAGACAATGTAGGACATTTTGTCGTGCTATGGGTCGGCTTCCAAAAAGGTACGATGAATAATAAACACTGATACTGATACACTCATATATGCAAATAGACAATGTAGAACATTAACTAGTTAAATTAATTAGGAAATTTGGATTAAATAATTGACTCCGTTCGTATGAATTTGATATAAATATGGCTATAATTAGTAATGTGTATGTCTTTGCATATACTTCGTACGTAAGCAATGAATGGTTTAAGAAATATCTCTTATTGCCTAGTACATTCCGGGGTCCTAATGCCTAGTTAGCAAGGTATATCTCCTCTTGCCTGAAGACCTTATTGCCTGATATATCAGATATACATTATTTGTATGTATTGTATGTATTATTATTTGATACATATATTTATATGTATTTAAGTTCATATATTTTCAGCGTACTAAAATAGAAGCTATTTAAAAATATATGCTTCTATTAATCTGCGTCTATTGTACAGAAAAGTTTGTAGACTACAGATATGATCCCTTATCCATATCATGTAGTAAAAGTCATAGAAAATGTTTTCCCCGACTAGACTGTGTGGAGACGGAGAGCTACTTGTCATATTTAGTAGCTTGCTGAGCTAACAATATATGGCAGCATTTCATTTAATTCAAGAGTAAAGCAAAGCTACTAGATGTTCAATAAATGATATGGTTAAATTACTTGTCGATGCATGTTAATCTGTCGAAAGTTCCGTATTCCGAAGACAGATAATATATGTTGGCGTTTGCAGGATATGCATTTGGAGCCGCAACAAAGAAAGGAATCGTCCAGACGCAAAGTAGCACTCGGAAAGTACGATGTTCCGTCATATGAACCCGAGAATGAACTGGATAAACGACCGCGTAGTACCTATACATTAGAAAACCACTTGATAAGTCAAACAAATAGAGGTACACCTTTACACATTTAGCCATATTTAGCTATCTTGTTTGCATAATAATTACACCCACTGCACCGTACCTTATTTTATAGGCAAAACAATATATAGTAGATTCTTACAAAATATTGTATATTAATACATGGCACGCACATTAAATTGCTCAATATTAAAGTTTCTGAGAGTGCGTTTATGGATGGGAAAATTCCAGAAAATCTAGCAATCAGTTGAATTAATAATGAACACAAACATAGTGAAGTTGTGGGCAATCATAAATCATAATTAAAAGGATTCAAATCAGATTCGGTTATTCAAATGGTTTCATAAAGGAGATCGCAATTTCACATTTTGGTTTCTAATGGAACGTTAATTATAATTATATAGGTATACTGAATACCATTGCATGGCACCAAACTCTACATGAACGATATATAAGCTAAATAAAACATTTTTACACTACATTTCTGACTTTATTAGCATTCCTAAATACCTACGGACGAATCATTTGAAATTGGAAGGATAATGTTTCAAGACGCTATTTGCATGAGAATTGTAAACATGTGAAATATATGGATTGCTATTTTGGATTTTCGCAATTAAATATTTGACGTCAGTTGAAAATGCTTGGTATTATTTCTCATAGCTCTAAATAAGCTGTATTTATGTCAAATTCAATTCACATCAAGGATTCAAATATATTATTATATACATTTTGTATGGGTCTCCTGTACCGTATTACTTTGTGGGTTGTGGCACAGCGAGTATAACACTGCACGAACAGTAATTGACCGAGTTGAAACGGTGAGCCGAAGTTTTCGCTTTGAATGAAAAAGTTAGCCTTGCTTTGATTTAACATACTCAATTTGAGTTTACATATAAATAATAAGTCACCTGAACCTAAAATACTTTTATACCCAAAAATCGCTCCATTTTTCACATCAATCTGTGATATTTATCTCATTTCACTTAAATATAAATATCCTGTTTATTCACCCCTATATTGCAGCGTTGCTCTCTAAATTGTTACGCAATTGTAATTTCACAATGAAGATGGTTAATGCAATTGGTATTCACAATTACCTTTCCACACAAATGGCAAGTAGAATTAGAACGCTTGCAAAAACGAAATATGTTTCCAAGAATCTCACTGCGGTGCACCACTGGTCATTTAGTACATTCAAATTTGCGTCGGCCGTCAATTCAAACAACTGTAAGAAAAACCAATTTTTTATTACGACACAAACACAATTATTTTTCATCTACCATGAATATGAGTCAACTTAACAACCAATAAACAAAAATAGAAGAAGAATGAAGTGTACAGCGCAGCCAGTACAGCGTATGTCAAGAAAATGCCTACTAATTGTCTTTTGCTTATCTTTGCAAAATTATAAGTATTAGTATTAGTAGCTTTATTGTGCTTTCAAACAGCTACACAAGGTAAATATCAATACAGATGTTACAAACATGAATAATTTACACTAATACAATACAAAATTGTAGTATGATTGAACTATTTAAAAGCAAAATGAAAACGGTGGAGAAAGAGCCATGGAAAGAGAAAGCGCAGCCCTACCTCAGGAGGGAACACACATGTCTACCAATTTATAGCCAACTATTATTCTGTGACTTTCCAACCGTTTAAAAAAATGCTTTAATTAAAAATCTAACAATTACGCTTCGGTGATCATAGGAATCCCGAGAAATAAACAAAATATAAATAAAAACCATGTCTATCATAGGTGTCATAGTAAAAAACAAACAATAAAGCACAAAAACAAATTTTCTCGACTGTTGTGAATTTTTGAAAACACCAATTAGCTTTCACACAAAGTTCATAATATTATGTCAATTTTGCACCTGTTAATAAAGTGGATCTCATTCTGAAGTTATTATTCAGGCAACGGACACTTAAATGGCATTTACAGTACCTACTGGTGTCTGATAATAACTTTTGGTAAACTGCCGTTTGTCAAACCTGGTCCACTAACAAAAATAAAAGAGATAATATATATTGCCTCCTGATTTAAAAACTTCCTTGCTATGTGTATATCTTTTAATTAGATGGAAAGCACCACTATGGAGTTTTATTTGATTGATTACTATTACTATTTTATTCAAGTGCGGTCAAGTTTAATACATTCTCCTGTTTTGTTGTGCAGCAAGCAGGCCAGCTACGTTTGCATTTACATTAACTCATATTCACAAAATGGGGACATTGAGACAGAAATACAGATAGCACTTCATTTAGTAATTTGATGTCATATATTTGGTAAAGTTGAGGTCACCCAATAATTATGTTGTGAAATCATCCTGCCTATCGATAAGCAGTGTACGCAAATAAATTATATTTTCACTCCGTAGTTCAACAACGAAAGAAATTGGTCATGCGACCCCTTACATTTGGCGATCAGTGAATATATGGTGGCGAAAAGGGCTGTGTTTTATAATAGGGAAATTATTGGCTTGCCTGGTAAATAGTTTAGGCGTTCAGAGGTAAGTAGATTAACCTTTTCTAATAGAGTATAATATGAATTATAGGTACCATGGTCTACTTTAAATTATTCAATCTTAATGGAGTATGAACTTTTTTGTAATAGAATTTTGGCATTTTAGGAAATTGATGTATTAAAAGTAATCTATTTCTTGGTTTTTGCAAATCAGGTAGCTGCGACAATGTACTGGGCCCCAAATAGAAATTGCATCATCCGCATGAGAGAAAATCTCAACAGTAAAACTATGGGCCATACTTTTCTTCCGTCAACAGGCTTTTTGCTTTAAGTTTAAATTGAATAATATTATGGCTATATATAAACGAAAAACGGATGAGGAAATAGCCCTCAAAGCAAAAATTATCCATCATCTATCTATGTACTTTTATATTCCGTGTATTATTATGAATAATATTATATATGTTTAGAATATAAGTACCTACATAAATGCTTATGTATTTGATGCTTCCACTTATTTGTTGTCAGTCAGTGAGTAATTAGTAACTACTATGTCGCGACAAATAACAAGAACAAAGCCATTCTGTTATGGAGGAGTAGAACAATGGGCCATTCAAAAGATTTAATTAGGGATGCAAAATAATTTCGTGTGCACATGTTCTCCATTTTTATTGCACATAAAAACTATGCACAGAGCATAAGTTCTCTAACTTTTCCCCAAAAAAGTTTGCCGTATTCCTTGAATACTTGTCCCGGATGTTTGTAAAAACTAGTGCAGTCATTGCATTAGTTCTAGCTATTAAAGACTTGTATTGGAAAGCTGGAGTAACTGAATAAAACAGACTTCTTTGAAAGCTATAATATACAATAGCATACTCAATTCAATTACACAATATGCTAGTTGTAGATGCAAATGTGTATTACATATAATAATAATGTACTCCAATTATTATACCCTGTTATACATTAAATAAATGTAAACATGAAGTCGCGTTGTAGGCAAATTGCACCTGAACTTGATTACATGGACGCGAGGTCTGGTGGGCATTAGGAGCCTTTGTACATAACGTCTTAATCATATATTCTATATAACAATATGAGTTGCTTTTACTTCTCAATCTCAGAATCAGGTCCATTTCCACCTGGAACAATTCTCCTATTCAAAGTGTCATCAACAGAAACCGGATTGCAGAATTGCACAATATTTATATTATATTATATAAATAGAATAAATACTACGCAGTTCTGGGATAAGACGTGTTCCCTGACAGTCCGACACACCGAAATATGGCATACACTTTCCTCGCTCAACCAAATAAGATGAAGTAACTCCCCTATAAATATGTAAATACTTGCATATTACAAACAAACAAAACAATTGTAGTACTTATGCTTACTGAGTATATATTATGAGGGTTCCACTTTGATCAAAAGTTAAGCCAGTTTAGTTATGTACAACTCTCCTTTTAACCTTTCTAATTAGAAGCGATTCGCTTTAGTTCAAAATGTTTATTTAAAAAAAAACTTTTAGTGGAATGAAAACAATTTTTGATGATGTTTTTTATTTAGTTCCATTAGAAACTCAAATATTCTACTGAATTCTGTACGACTGCTATTGAATTACATAAGCAAACCAAAAATGAATAGACGTTTTTATAAGATTACCATAAATATATTTACAAGTTAAGTAGTATTTGATCTTCCTACGTACTAACGCTTAAACATATTCGCATTTTACTATAACATTAAATTTTACCCGGACATGCCGCTACTCAAGTTTACTCAAGTTTGTTGAGTTGGGTACCTCATCCTCACATATAAAATATTTATATTCCACTATGCAGATTTTTTACGCAATATAAGATTTATTTAGTTGTAACTGACAGAAAATTGTCATATGGTATCTTTTCTGTGTAGGAGGAACTACCCATATTTCTGTTTTTGTATGTACAATATGAATAGCTTGGTGGTAGTTGTTCTATAGTATCTATAGGTATTATTATGCATGTTTTTCATTTCCTTTGTAATTGTATTCCTATATAAGGCATGATCCCTGAAATATAGTAGTTTTATAAGCACAATGAATGATATGATAGTGGGAAGGTTTACTCTTGCTCCCATTCTATCAGTAAAAGTTCTGTTAAGTACGTTGGCAATGAAATGCTATATTAATCCCTTCAAACTAGCAATATACTAGTATAATACACGTACCCAACTATCTTCTATAAATAAGCAATCATGTCACATTTCCTTTTTTACAATGTGTCCACGTAACAAATCTAATTCAATGATGATTTGTGATAGCCAGGTCGTTGAGATAAATACACACTACTTTATTATTTGTAGAAGATAGCCAGCCGGAAAGTACTTTTTAAGTATACCTAAGTGCAGTACATAACAAAATAACAAAGAAAGAGAGTGACATCAACTAAACAAACAAAGATAAATGTAGTGCGAAGTATGAAGAGAATGAAGACAGACCTTGATAGGCAGAACGAAGAATCCGACGAGAAAGTCGCATATTCCTAAATTTACGATGTAATAGTTGATCGGCGAATGCATGGACTTGTTGCGGAAAATTGTAAGGCAAACAAGTAAGTTTCCAACGGTTCCGAATATTCCGACAACGATGAATGCGCAGACAAAAAGACCCCTTATTACCGCATTCTGAAATATCATGCAAGCAAAGGTATCGGTTTATATTCTGTTTCGCTCAATAACTTTGTAACTATTATTATACAGCACAATAAGCTACATAGTAAGATATGTGACACGTTGTTATTGAACCATTGTGCATCCGTACTTAAGGATACCTTATAGATACAAATAATAATCGTCAATATAATACGACTTATTATTACGTGGCGGAGCTTTTTACTAAAAGTGGCGGAGGAAATAAATTAGCAGATTTACTGACTTAGCGGAGTAGCATATTTAAATTTACTAAAAGTGGCGGAGGAAATATAATACTGACTTTACCATTTTCAATTTCGAAAGACATGGTTCTTGAACAGAGGGAAAGCAACGGATTCATACACTGCTACACCGCAGCTACGAACTGTACTACTATGCTATAAACAAAAGATATAAAATACCTTTGACCGCTAAAGATGTACCTTTAACGAAGACGACCTGGCTATCACCAACGTACTAACTACCAATACAAAGACAAACATTTTAACTAATGAATTTATTTGACTGATGCTTTTTTAATAATGAATAATATGTACGATTGACGATTGCTAACTTATTACATTTCATCCGCCACTTTTAGTAAATTTAAATATGCTAATCCGCTAAGTCAGTAAATCTGCTAATTTATTTCCTCCGCCAGTTTTAGTAAAAAGCTCCGCCAATTAATTACAAGCCATATAATACAGGATACCTAGTAATACATCTATATATAGTTAGTTCGGTAATAGGCTGTGAAAGAGTGGCCGCCTATGTAATGTAAAGATACATGTATTTACTAAGATGCGGGCAGGTTGTTCTGGAATTGCCATTTACTTATGTAGGTATTTCAATAAAATTATTTTAAGTTCCATAGCCTTTTTGAATATGAAAACTGAGTCATTAATACAGCTTGCAGTTGTAGCATGTAATTTAATTTGTAATCTGTGGCACAAATGAATGCATTATAGAGTCTCACCTGTTTTCCTCAACCTACAACAGGTTGGCTGTTTACTAAATACTATTTAAGACTTACAATTAGAAGGGAAAATAGCTATGATTGCAAAATTTTGCAATACCCGCATAACGAATCACATTTCTATAGTTTAGAATTTGAATATAATATTGAATCTAATGAAGATACGCAGTACAAAGTGGACAGTTATCTTTATTATTTCACTTCGAGTTTTCTATAGGTAACGAATATCAACCATTTACACTATTCTAACGTTATAGCGAATTAAAATGAAAGAACGTAACATTTGATGCAAGTCCCAAGTAATAAGTAGATAGAAATCTATCGAAATATAACATGGTTAATTTAGGTTTGTCGTTGTGATCATTCATACGTGCTTTTCCTGTATAAATAATATCCTTCAGAATTTATTTCAGAAAGTAATTCATTCAAAGAAAAGAATTTATAATATCGTAGAAATTTCCAGGAAATACAATTAGCCTCCTCGTTTATTTTAAGTGTGCGTTAGTTTCCCGCGAAGTAATGCAAATAGTGCGAATAAAGCGATAAT
>JAQFYC010006884.1:0-11409 GCA_034694165.1 Tomocerus mixtus
TTTATAACATTTATGAATAGTAAATACAAAAGTGTGTAAGGACTATTAAAAAGCACACAAAATTGTGGACCAATACAATATATCCATCTGCTATTTACTTATTGAACTTTTTTATGTGTCCTGTTCATCTACATAGGTGTTAATTGATACAAGGAATTTCCCTATGTGGACAGAGCAGTGTAATGTTGCGTTTATACGTAAGTACACATTACATTACACTGAATTGGCTGTATAGATGTAGAAAAGTAGCTATATATATACATTTACCTACTCAATATTACTGCTTCTCCAGTTCTGCCATTCAATTTCTTTCCACATCTCTTGTATATTATGTACATCCACCTACACTATAAGAGATTGCATTGAAAGATCTAGTGAAAAGATAAATAGATTGATACCCTGTCCTGCGTAGGAAAACATACATTATACATAATATGTATATACATGTAGAGAATATCAGGAGTTTAAAGAAACTGCAAAATGTGAAGTAGCTAAATTTGGTAGTTGGTAGTTCTATTTCATTTTATGAGCTCTCTCATAAATTTATTCATCGTGAATACATAAAAAGCAATAGACTGTGTATGTGTGTATATGTACTAACGTAACATAAGTATATACAAGAATAAGAATATGGAGTACATAAATATACATAAGTATAAATCAGTAAGTAGTACAGTACATGCATTACATTACTTTTGGATGGAATGTTCTGTTCTTATGTAAGTTCATGCACATTTCTCTATTCTTATGTATGTGATATGTTGGTCTAAGATTTTAGCATTTTAGCATTTTTGCATAGGAGGACGTAACAGAAAAGTCAAGGAAACAATTCCACATTTATATTGGTCTATGTTTATAGTTTATGTAAGTTTGCGTGTGTTTTTGGTATATGCAATAAGAAAAAGTGAGATTTTGCGGTTTTTCATACCAGATCAGAGGAACTATGGCTTTTAGTATAAGAAAACATGAAATCTTTGAGAAAAGTATTGCCTTTTCACTTTAGTACGTTATGCTATAAGGTACGTACTGATAGTAAAGTAAGTAAAGTCAATGGGAAAAAGTAGTCTCGTACTGTAGTATATAGAATATGAGAAGGACAAAGTCAAAGTGACCATAAAGAGGCCTTTAGTTGCGTACTTTCCATTTTACTGGCGATAGACACACATACTTTTGAGGAAGTTGGTGTGTTCTCTGATGTTGTGTGGAAACCGCAATTTTCCCGCAAAACTTTATCGTATCGTGCAGATCCAGAAGAGTAAGAGAGTTGGTAAAACTGCACGAGCTAAGCAATAGAAATATCTCAAGGAGATGTCTTTGAGTTTCACATCCATTTCTCTACTTTATTTTATGGGAATGTCTTGGCTTAGGAAATAAAATGAAGTATTATACAATACACAGAGCAGGCCAGGGAATAGTTGTACAGAAGGAAGGAGGATTGTAAAAAGATGATCGGATCATTCCTTTCCCTCAACAGAATCATGTGCAGGAATAAAGAGCGATATATTTTCGAGATATGGTGCGCTACAGAACTACAGACAGATTTAAGGGAAAAGCCTCAACAGAAAAATACATATGTATATTATCTGTATATAGGTAGCTACCTATGTTATGTGTTTGGAAAACTTTTTACAGGATATTACAGGAAAAGAAAACAGAGCACTAAAAGTAAAAGTGTCTTAAGTGAATTTTTCTTTAACAGAGAAACGTGGGATTACGATTGGATTGGAATTTATTGTGTGATCTTCTGTCGTTATAGTCATTTGATGGGATGCCATGAGAATGTCAATGAAACTGATCATTGCTCCGTTGAAAACTTAAAATATATACACTATCACTTTCGTATCATACTTACTACTTACCTAACATAACATAAACATCAGATAAGGATTTCGGATTTATATCTTCCTTATTTCTTTCAATTCACTCAACTCTTCTCCAGAAAAAGAAAGTTAACGGAGACTACACACTTTTCCGCAAGGAAAATAAAATCAACGCACAACTTTCCCCTTACCTTGCCCTAAGCTGTGCAGTAGTATAACTATGTTTTTTACTATTACTATCTGAAAATGAGTCTGAATCTTACTTAATCAAAATAATCTGGGCACTTCACGTTAAACAACCTGATTTGGGCAATGATTATCTTTTTACCAAGTCTTAATTGTTAAAAACATAGTAGAGATTAGAGATATATTTATAAGAAAACGCAAAAAGGAATGTGGAAAGGGCGTACCTGTCTTATTAGATGTAAAAAGTTATTTTTCTAATTAGAAGATATTTGATGACCAGTCTGCAAATTAGAAATTCATAAAACTAGTAAAATTTTTAGCACTGAAAAGACATAGATTCAATTTTTAGCCAATTACAAGAACAACAAATCACAACGCTTCTGTTTTTTCAGTGAATAAATGCAGCGGTAAAATTCGAAATAAAGAGTACTGCTGAAAATTGTATAACCATAATATCTTACAAGGAACAAAAAATCAAAAGCGTCTTTTTCTTCTCTGTGTTTTTCAAAAGCGTCTCGGTGTTTATATCTTTACCATTAACCCAAGAAACACAATCTTTGTCCAGAATTTTTATATGAAGATTTGTTAGTTTCTTCTCTCAAAGAAAAATGGATCCAGTTTTACAGAGTTTACAGAGTAAGTTGACTATATTGTAACAACAATAATATTCCTATACATATAAGTATACTACATATATTATTACTTACTATTTTTTATATAAAATGCATGATCCACAATCCACACGTGCGTGCTTATGCGTGTAATGTGTGTAAAACAAAAGAACAAAGGAAAGTCGGAGAAAATCTGTTAAATAATTCAGAGAAGAAAACCGCAGGATCATAATTTCACATTTTCTCTTTTGCTACTCTACTACTCTGCTACTATATAATGCATGCGAATATTACTGTGGTAGATGATTGTTGATCTTTTCCTCTACGCATGGAATTTGGCTCCAGAAGTGCTCCAGTTAGAAGAATAAACGAGAAAACTAGCTGTTAGTGTCGGCTCAGCTCAGTAAAACAATGTAGAACCATTGTATTAGGAATTAGCCTTAGTATTTCATGGCTGGAACCACAAAACTGAAAATATTGCACAGAAGCCAAAATCGTTGGAAAACTAGAGTTTATGCTTTGAACATATTTTCCTATTTTCCTCTTCGTTCATTCATAAGTGATATTCATATGATCTCTTGGGAATCTCTGTTTCTTTCTAACTTCTAAGATCTCACTGCACTACAACCAGCAAGAATGAGGAATCCTGTTCCAGAAGAAGATGAACAATATTTTGTGTGATCTTTGTTTTCGAGATTATAGAGAAAATCACGTTCAGAACCTAAATAGTTATAAAGCTTTACAAAGGCATAGTTTCTGGAGCAGTAGAATATTGATACACACCCACACGCACACTAAACTTCCATGTTCCATGCAATATACTATTCCAGGAGTGCGTAATATACTGTAATATACTGTAATATATCATATTAGCCATATAACCTAGATGTGAATGAACTGGAACGTGTTTAAGATAGATACTATGTTACAAAAATATACCATTCGAAGCCTGAAGTGAAGAATAAGGGATTCTCTGTTGGAAGACAACAGAACACAACGGGCACGTGTTTTCCGTCTCCAGTCCGGAAAAACAGGGGAAATCCCTTTCTTTAACCATTTAACATGAAGTTCCTAATAATATTGTTCCCTCTTCTGTTTTCTGTCTAGTCACTCTTCCGTCTCTTCATAAAAGAACGAGTGTTTTTGATGGATGAGCCGCAGAAATAAATTGGATAGATTTCCTAACATGATAATCTCTCTTATCTTAGCAAACCCTTGCTTTGCCTTTTAACCCTCTGTCTATGTCCGTTTAACACAAACATTCAAACATCTATACAATCAAAGGCTTACACAAAGAAAAACATTTGGGAGAATCACAGAATAGCAATTTCCTGATTTTTCAAATTGCAAACAAAACTAGCGAATAATTATGAATAAAAGTATTTCAATAATTTATATTTATATTACAAACTAAAACACCCAATTCCAAATAAACTAATATATAATTCAATGCATTGATAATTTATATATATAGATTAATTAACTATTTACCGCACATTTAAAGTTTTCTTGATTATAAATTATGAATATTTAATTCCCTAATTTTTCCATTTGAAACTAAGTAAATGAAATCAATCGCACAATAGTAGAAGTAATGCTTTATGTCCTAATTTAATTTCCTATTGCAAAGAAGACTGACAAAATCGTATGCAATATTAGTATTGCACAGTGCACCCAATTGCAATTTGCAATAATCCCGATTTATAGAATTCAATGCTTGAATTATTTAAATGTGTAGATCCAGATCCCGGAAAATTATTGGAACATGACATTTTAGCAAAAAATATAAAACAAAAGTTCAGTTTCACACATGCATGTAATTGTTGCACCGAACCCAACCATTCAATAATGCAATGATGTGCTTAAGCTCAACAGTTAAATTCTATGTTGCATCGCAGCCTTGTCTTGCGATTGAAATTTTTTCTGAACATTTGCCCTACACTCAAAAAACAAACAATAAGAGTGAGGAATTTCCTAAAAAAGAGTTAAGCGTGTGTATCTGTGTAGATTAAACGGAGAAAAAGGAAGAAAGAACGGGATGACACTAAACACACCACAAGGAAATGGCTACATTTGCATTAGTTGACATTTTTGAATCGGGAGAGATAAGGCGAAGAATTATGTGGCAATACATTGAAGAAATATTCCTTCTCATCTCATCTGCTATGTACTCTGTTAAATATTCCGTCCTGGCTTGGCCTGTCGTGCATATCTGTAGTAAATGTGTGTAAGTACCTAACCTAAAAGAGTGTTTATCTCTCGTTTTCTCTAGTACTATGTAGTTTGTAAGTTAAGTGAATGCACAAGATTGCATTTGCATTGCTTTTCTCGTCTCTCCTCTTAGGTAATGTCCTACTTAGCTTCTTACTAAACAGACTTTTACTACATACATATTTACATATACATACGTATTTGTACTACAATACACTAACAGAACACTAAACTATAAAACTCTTATTTTTTATACTCCACTTCACTTTCCGTGGAGTTTCGTTGGAAATTCGCCAGTACCTTTGTAAATGTTTGTGTGTACTGCAGACGTAGACTTGGATAAGATAAGGCAACGCACTAATGATATGCATAGGAAGTCAGATTCAGCCTACATTTATATAATTTAGTAACAAAGGGCAAGGCTATTTAATTTTGTACATGTGTACACATTTTTGTCACAAATGGTTTCTAGTGCAAAGAAAAAGGATCACGATATTGCCTTACAAAAACACACAAACTTAACTTTATGTCCTAATTTCGCAAACTAATTTCAACAGTAACAGGGACAATATTTTTAGCAGGTTTGTGGCAAAAATCTTGCTTGAGTCACAAAAATGTTCTATTTCACCAAGAAAAAACTAACACTTAAAAATTTTGCATTAATTTTTCTCAAAACGGCTAACTATTTTAAATATGAACAAATAAATACTACGATTTTCGCAAAAATGTTACGGTTAAGTTACAGGTTTTAATTATTTACTTGAAAGTATAAAAACAATAATAATATTATTCGCATAGTTTATTAAGAATATCAGTAACGCCATAATGATTTCCTTCTGTTAAAATATAAAGTAAGCCAACTCATTTTTCTAGGTAACTTATTTTTGTTTTTCCTAAGATGCATATAGCTTTCTGTTTCATTGAAATAGTATCTTAAATATAATGAAAATCGATTTAGAAACCAAAATTAAATGAGTTCAAGGTTAAAATGTCCTAGAAATCCAAAAAACATGAAAACAGTTACGCTAAAACTGGGAATAACAAAGGAAGGGTTGTGTTTTGTACTTAATAAGCAGAATCCTTGTAGGAGTATTGTAATTTAGGGTTCTATGTAATTATCCCAGTTTGGTTTCCTATTCCTTACAAGCGAGTGGTTCCAATTTCAGCATGAATGATGAAAAGAGAATGGATGTAACGATGTAGTTTGTAAATAACCTTGTGTATTTGTGTGTTTCAATTTCAATATTGAATAATGTATTATTGTTGCTTACAGTTTACAATACAGTAGTACCTAACTACTTATAAGTAGTTAACCCCTAATTATCATATATGTTTTTCCATTTGACGAGATGATTGTGATTGTGACTGAGACAGTTAAGTTGGGGAAAGGCTAAAGCCAAGTTTGACTTTAAGTTCCCTTGCCTTGAATGTTGAATGTTGAATTGCATTTTGCTTTACATTGCCTTTAGTCCAAGTAGAAGTCGAACTGTCAGTGAAAAACATTCATTACTCATTCGAGTCGCTGAACTGAACTCACTCTTTCAACTGACATGACATGATGGTTCTTCTTGGAGTAAGAATAAAGTAAGTAAATGGTAAAGTACACGGGGAAGCCAAACCAAGCCACCTCCTACTTATATGTACAGTACAACGAAGGCAGAAGGCTAAAGTAAACCAATTCGAATCCAATCGAACACAATGTAAAGAAGGTAGTTAGAGAAAAGTATAAAGAGATCGATCAATCTCCCGCCTGTGACAAACATATTCGGTCGCTTGACACTTAGAACCCGACTTTTCCCGCATTAGCCATACGGGTTATTAGTTTTAGCTCTCTAACTCTAACTTACATCAGTTTAGATCTGCTCTACTTCCATTACACTATACATTACATTAGTACCACACCACTGCAACAGATTACAAATGCAACACACCTCCTATCTCCTTCTATCACTATATTTGTTATTTTTACATCTTTCCCCTGCATACATAAATAAGTATATTTTTCATCTTGCAATATATTGAAAGATGCAGAATATAGAAATATATCCAATCCACCCTCGTATAAAGGAAGTTAGAAGATCTTACAAATATAAGGAGATATCATTTTAGGAAATATCAGTATGTATCTATGTACTTGAAATCCATTACTTAAAATAGTGACTTACTTCTATACAGATACAATGCAGATAGATTGCTCTTAAGCAAAAACATTCATTTCACAAATGTATTATGTACTACGTAGTTAAAATCACTACATTTGAAAATGTATATGTTGTAGATAGATTAGTAGGTATTCGTTTATAAGCTACAATTTAGATTTGCAAAATATTTAGATTTGTTAGAAAATTCTACTGCCAAACTAGCACATCAAATTGCAATAAAAGTTTTATATAAAATTTAATACATTAATTAGTTCACTAGATATTCCAGTTCCTGTTGCTAAAAACAATTAAAATTAGCTATTATTGTATTTCAATTAAAAATTTTCCCGAACATTAGTACAGATCTGTATCTGCAATCTGCGCTACATAAATACTCAAAAATTGTATAGCCAGTTTTCATGTAATTTGCCTGCAACATATATTTACACATCAATCTAATGCTTACATATAGAATTAGAATACTTACCACCATATTCCTTAAGAACATATGTACCCAATAATGCAAATACTCAAGGAAAAGTTATATGCAGATGAATAGTATATGTACACACCTAAAGAGTTTCATTTTCATTCCACGTTCTTTACTTTGCTTAGCATTCAATTTCTCAACTGTTAACTTTAGTGATAGTAGTTTAGTTAGTTACATTCACAATCCAATCCAACTTCCAAGAAGGCAATCCACAGATACATGCATAATACTCACACTCACGCCACACTTACACTTACAAGTGAGTAATATGTTAAAGTAGTAGTAGGAGATAAGTTTCTTTTCATTTTCACATCGCATCGGGTCAAAGTGAAGCCCATCTCATCAATCATGGAATGAAGGCTTTTGCTTTTCCTATTCCTTCCCTTACGTACATAAACTCACACGTTTCTCTATTTCCAAAACCAACCAGAATGGCAAGTGTCCTCGTCCTCTCCTTTTCTACATTTACCATTTGCACTTACAGTACAGTACAGTACACTATGCTCAAACCCAAATCCTTCCTTATTCCTTACCCTCATCCATCTCTCTTCCATTCCACACGACTAGGAGTCATTCTACTTATAATTCTTTATATGAAGGTGTGTAACAGTAACATCTTTCAAATTCAAGGGTATGTTATTTGGTATCAATAAGTACATACATGCGTAAGTATACATACAATAATATCATACAGTATGCAGTAAGATAACTTAGCTTAGCCTAACTCTCTTGACTCTGACTTTACTTTCGGAATCGTGTACGGGAAGATAGATACACAGAGATTAGAATCTTGTCTCTAGCACTACATCAATGCCCGTTCACCGTTCCCGTCTACAGTATGTAAGTAGTACCTAAAGTAAGTAAAAGTCAAGTCGTGTGGATATGTGCAAAGTTAAAAAACTCTTTCTGCACTCACTCGTGTAGGAGTGGGAATTTATATATTATGGAAGCCAATTTAATGGCAATCTCAAACTGTCCTTTTTTGGGTGTACGTACCCAATGAATCTATTTGTGCTGATATTTTATTTTATTGCAAAATAGCTATTTAGATCTTAACCTAAATAGTTTGTATTACTTAAATATATATATAAGAAATGTTATGCTATTGTGTGGCTGATAGAATCGCAAAGGAAAATAAAAAAAATAATTTGTGCTGATCTTAAATTCTTGAGTAATAATAAGTTAAGCTTTCAAAATCATTGTTTGAAATCTTGGACCATTGTTCTTTGAACAAAATGTTAAGAAACTGCAACACTAATGGCGTTTGGTTAGTGGAAATCTTATTGTATTTTGTTTCACGTCCATTTTAGTAGATACACACTTACATAAGAAAGATACTTGATAATGATTCTAAGCTAAAAATGTTCTAAAAGGAGTGTTTTTTTTATCAGTCATTAAATCAAATGACTCATCATGTGAGTCCAATTCTCTTAAGTGTAAGTGGTTAGTTATTTCTTTGAACTTGAATTTTTTGCAAGTGTAAATCTGTGCAGATTAAATATACAGTGTTAAATCACAAGTGCGATTTTAATATAAAGTCTCTTTAAGAAGCAAGGAATTTAAACCTTGATAGCAATTACTACAAGGCCAAGGCAATTTTATACAATCAAGTCAGCTAAGAAGCAGTTCAATATTTTTTCAACATTTTTATATTCGATTTATCATTTTGAAAGAAAATATGGACAATTGGATCTGTTCAATTTTATTTTACAAAATACTTCCTGCAATAAATAAGTACATGTAGGTCTTTTACGCAAGCAAGAAACTAAAGACATGTTTAAAGACAGATACTAAAAGCCTTCAAATGCACACCATACAGACATACAGAGCTAGAGGAAGGAAAGTCTGAAAAAGGCATGACACAGATTACGTATGTAATACTGTAAAGTAAGATATTCGCAAAATGCCACGTACGTAAAGGACGCGTCTCCACTAAACTAAACTAACTACTACATTACACACATTCACAACAAACAGCCCAGCCCAGTCAGATAGAAAACAATGCAATAATCCACTGGAGAAAATAGTAGGACATAATGTCACGTCGACTTCAGATCAGTTCAGATCACATTCACACATCCCATTCGCATTCTACATATTTCTCAGTACAAAACTGTACAGAACATTCTTCTAAGCATAAACATGCATGCATGTAGTATATCTTGCCTTTATATCTGCAGATATAAAACGTGGTGTACCAACAATATATTAGTGTGCGTACGTAGTACATGTAAGCACATGCAAATATAAATGGAGAGAACTTACTTACAAGGTATCTGTTAAGTAGCAAAAATGGATTTGGCAATAATTATTTTATTCGTAATATCGCATCGGTAAGTGTCAAAGATAAAAGGCAATAACCTGCTAACAATATCCAACAGAAAATTATTTAATAATGATACAGAATTTTTTCGGCCTTCAACAGCAACATTTTATTAAAATATTGAATTTGATTTTGATGCATATTAACTTGAAGAACCTAATTAATTTAGTAAATTATAAAAAAAGATAGTTGTGCAAAATTTTCCTGCGTCAGAATCAATGTTTTAGTAATCTTTCTGTTTACATTAATTTGTGGTTTGCATTGCAAAATTTTGAAGCAATGAAATAATTGACCCTGTACACTACGTATAAACACAAAAGTAGGAGATTATAGAATACGCACAATTCAGTCCTTGGAATATACTACTGCCTTATTACGCTATTCGTCTCAAAACGTAGGGAATGAAAAAGAAAAAAGGAGACAACGGAAGACAAAAGAATTTTTGTTGTTGACAAAAGCATTATTGCTGTGAATGCTATCACATTGAATTGAATCTGATTCTCCTTGTCTTGTCTTGTCGTTCTGCTTCTGTTCTCTTGGTTTGGTCTCTTTTGGTCTGCCGTAGAACAAAACAGAGATTTCGACTATTTTCTACTCTATCGGTCGGATCACATCACATCACACGCACAGAAGAGAATCTACAACACAAACAACTGCATACTTGGATTATCTATTCCTTTGGTTTTCCTACCTAGAGTTTATTTAGGGAATTCTCATGTCTTCCTTCCTCTTGTCTTTGCATATTATCATTCCCATTCACATCACATCACATAAGAACATCACCAAAACTATGGAGAACACAATCCCAATTCCAAATCCCATTGTTTTCCATTTCCATAAAGACACATCTTTACAAAACACGCATATTATACATCCTTACATACATTCGTAACATAACTTTACATACAATCACTTACAACATCTTTGTCCCAGCGAATATCTGCGTGTATTACTCTATTGGCTCATAATTAAACATATATATCCGGAGAAAATATTTACATTGCCACAAATATATGCTTAAGTCTATTGTACTGAATTCTATGTCACATTCATACAAGTCTGCTTCACTACTCCAGAAATTAATGCGAATGAACTGACTGAGACAAAGACCTACATTTTTCCACGTCATTTCTTTAAAATATCACACACAATTTTCGAGAACGTCTTCCAATCCATCAAATCATAGAAATATGCATGCTTAAACATAAATAGCAAAGAAAAGAAACCAAGGAATCTGTTACAACATCCATACACTTTACACAAACTGAGATATCATAATCTGTCTCTTTCCCTTCCTTGGTTTTGGCTTCAGGCATTTTCTCAAGGAATTCCTATGCATAACGCAACTAAAGCTAAGTAAGTACTAAAAGCTTCTAAGAAAAACTGTCAGCTACTTATACATAAATGGGACGTGAAAGATACAGCACTACACATGCAGTCATGCATATTGTAGAAGTTTCTTAAGATTTGCCTGAAAGCGAAAGGGCTGACGTGACAGGACAGGACAGTACATGACAGATATACACAGTCGGTCCTTAAACACAAACGACAACGACTTTTTACTAGACAGCACAGACAAATCTCCACATAACTTTAAAATATAATAGAAATTTTTAAGGATTCTTTA
>JAQFYC010006885.1:0-11408 GCA_034694165.1 Tomocerus mixtus
TATGTGACCCATTTTTGTCTAACTTGTACTGGTGACCCGTTCTCCTATCCGTGCTACCCATCGAGTCCCCCTTAAGCGGTAAAAAATATGTTTCTTCGCACTTGAGAATAATATTGTAGCCTATTTCTTTGTTTAGAGCTGACATAAGGCACCTATGCGTCAAACAATACATTGCCTATTTGTAAATACTTCATACACGAGCTGCGGTTTACTTTTTAATTATTTAGTTTACATTTTCCACCTTGCTAATAGTTATTTTTATGCTCGTTGTCTACGTAAGTTCAGTCTTTACGTTTACGTTCAGTTTTGTTTGGGTTTCATTCAATCGTATAAACATTTATGTAGAACACTACACGTGCCTCAATATTTACAAGAACCTACTTTTGTCTTTTTTTTGCGCTTCACGAAACGATATTTAAGGTTGCTTGTAACCGCAATTTGGTGAAAGTATCTAGCAATTATGTACCAATACTATTTTGCACATTAATACCATAACAAGGAGAAAGTTAATCTACTGAAAGTTATCTTATACTAATAATACTCTGTCCCATAATAATATTTGCGCAGTTGTGATTAGTCAATGAAAGTGAAAATTAAAACTTTTAATTTTACCTGTTCTTTGTCTTTGATTTTCCTCCAGGGAAGTTGGCCATTGACAAATTCAACTAGCATATAGAATAGAGACCAAAGATCATCATGTCGACCCATTTCCTACAAAAGTGAGAAGTAAAACAATGGATTAGCATTAAATTCATAATTATCACCCATGAAAATATTTAGCAATGCAATGAAAGGAAAATTATGTAGGTAACACAGGTAAAAGGAAAATATTCTTGCCCTACATACTAAATACCTAATAATTCATGTACTTAAACAAAAGTTTAATAATAATTACTATCCTTATAGCTCGGAATTTTCCATTTGGTAAATGCACTAATCCAAATTATTTAACATTCAGTAGTGACTTCACTGTAAGTTCCATTTACAGAAGTTACCACATCACATCAGTGATGAATACAAAAGTAGAACACTTTTAGGCAACTATTTAACTATAAATAATAATTTTGCATCGAGTCCCATTCTCATTTAATAGCAGATAATACTAAAAGCTAGCTACTAAAGTACTAAAGTAATATTTTGCAATTTGCGTTTCACTAACCGCAAAACGGGTTTTAGTGGTTCATAAACAATTCATGAAATATTAACCAAAGTAATGAATTTGGTTTTGCTCTGTGGTTTTGATTTATAGCCGTAATTCTTCCCGAGAGCTTCTCTTCTTTCATAGCCCATTAACAAAGACTTTCATGCATTAACCGTCGCCATTGTTTAATGACTTTGGTATTAGTTCTGGCTTGGTCTGGCTTCCCTTCCTTAATGGATTGTGCATTGCATATCCAGAGAACCGGAGATTTTTCGTCGTAAATCGTAAATCCAAATGGCAAAATATTTTAGCAGTAAAATAAAATAAAGGGCCATAACACCATAGCAAGTCCAAAACAGATACGTCTACGTCATATTATACAACGTACAAGTAGTGTCAGTGTCGAAAGAATGACATACATGACATACAAGTCTAAATTGAACTGTTATGTTGCTCGACCTTTTGACTAATGAACTAGAACACTAACAATGAGTACAATACTTAGTTACACACGACAAACTTTTTGCTAACATGACACAAATCCCTATAACTTGTATTTGTAAATCAAATCTCTATGCCATGCCAGAAAACGCAATTCTTTCTATAATATTAGGTTAAGGAAAATGCATTACACGATTATAAGAAACAAAACTGTAAACAAAGCAAATAAACTTCTTAAAGAGCTTAAGGTATCTGTAATTTCTTTCTAAATAACATTAAGATTAGGATCTGGAGTGTTTCTATATGTAATAATATTATTATAGTCATCATTAGGATTTACTTAAGGAATAGGAAAGTATATAGGATAGGGGAAAGTAATAATAAAGCAAAGTGTTAAGAGCTTACCTTATTTTTATGTGCGTTAATGGACGCATATCGGACGGTACCCCGGAAGCCCGCAGCAGCCCTAGGAGCTCTGACTTCCCCAGTTGCCGTTGTGTATTGACGTGCCAAACCAAAATCTAACATGTACACCTTCCGACAAGTATGAGGCAGTCGTCCCATGGAAAAATTTGACTGCAAGCCACAAACCCCAATATGCATCATTAACATTGATCTAGCTTCCCACTTTTCTCATCTTATTTAGCACTTCATTCCTGTACCATTCCATTGCATTACACTTTACAGTTTACTTTTACTTTATGTCTTGTATGTGAATGACAGTTGAATTTCTATTTACATAATATATGTTATTTGCTTTGCTTTGCTTAAGGAAAAATAAAAAGTGAGAGTGCCATGACACGGCATCAGCATTATGTAATTGTATTCTATTTGTTACACTTTACACAAACGTCATGACTTTGTCTATAATTTGCTTAGCTGAAGTATTAGCAACAAAAATATCTAAAATGTTTCACTACAGATAACATAACACACTATACATTATTTGTAGCAGAATACGATACGACAGTTACACTTACACTTAGTTAGCTCTGCAAATTAGCGAAACAAGACAAGAAGAAATGAAGGAAAGGGAAATCCAGATCAGCTTGCCCTTCACCATTCAACTTTTCATTCACACGTACTTACCGTAGCATAATGTACACATTTTAAATGACATGACATATGAATCTAAGGATTGAATACGGAATTCTAATGTTAACTTCACACTTCGTGTAAAATACTACGTAGGTAAGTATGTATAGGCAGAAAAATAAACTTGGGAAATGTATTTCTGTACGTAACATTTAATAGTACGTATTATATAACAAGAAACTTTGACTCTTCTATATCATAGTTAAGTAGATATAATGGTCTTGTACGTTCAACATGTAAGTCGAGTCGTGTAGTTTCCGTTCTTATTTGACAAATGACTTTCCCTTCCATCCATCCTGCACAAGTCAACAAAATTCGTGTCAAATTTCTTTTGGACTACATTTTCATCTAAAAATCAATGGGGACATCACTATGGGCCAAACGCCCCATTTTCTGTTAAACCGACTTTTTGCACGTGTATTGTTAGTACAAATATACTTATAGGTACCTAATGTAGGTAGGTACTAACCTAATATTTTTGTCTGATATAAACATAAAAGTAGTTAATTTTGTTTTATGTCCATAATATATACAGATATACATAAGTATAGCATCCGGATTGTGATGATCAATTTACCTGTCATTTATTATGTGAAAACAAAATATGGTTTTATTAGAATATTATTACTCTATATAGGTAGGAGTAATTTCAGGACATATCCTTTCCAACTTCTTATGCATAAGATGTTTGTGTAGGTAAGTTTTGCAGTTATAGATACAAAACAAACATAAATATTAGAAAGAAAGATGTCTGTATCTTTGTATATGAGTAAGAAAAAAAGTACTACTTCATTTCGAGGTCACTTTTATGTCGTCACCTAGTTTTCATCCGACCTGTATTTTGTAGAAAGGGAAAGGGATCAAGATCCCACTTTAACAAGGAATCTGCTTGTTTCCCAAGATAAATAGCTAGGCAATAAGTTCCAAAGAGTTGCAAGTGCACCAGAATGTCAATTCATTCATTCCTTCATTCACAATTTTTACAATTGCTAATGATACGTTCCAGTGTGTCATTACCTTTCTTTGAAATGAACTTGCTAAATCTAACTAAATACACACGGTATACATATCTCTAGCATGTACATACAATATAAATACATACAAAAATACTATAGGAAGAATAACGCCTTTAATTTCATACTTTTTTTGGCCTCCTCCTTAGCGTATCTTTATATTAGCCTACTTACACTTGCACTTTCTATGCACAATGTGTACCTACCTATAACTATTAGTGTATTTTAGTTTGCGAGGTAAGTAATACGTTTCCTACCACGTAATGTACAATGTACACAGTATTCTGTTTCTGCTCACTCTTCTTGGTTATAAGCTTCTGTCGAAACATCCAGAAATAGCTAACAGTTCAAATAAATAGAAAATTATCTAATGCACACATACATTATCCAGACACGCCGAGAAATGTCAAAGAGAGCCAATGTTTACTTTATAACACCTACTACTTACTACGTACAGTACATTAGTAAACGAAACGTGAGAAACACCACCTAATTTACTACTACTTACTACATGATACCACAATATTATGATTACACTCTAAACATTAAAAATCTAACCAAATAATACATTTGCAGTTATCTTTTTGCATTCGCTGTGTTATTATTGGGTTACTGGAAATTGGAACATGGTCTGGCTGGCCTAGGCTAACTGATTACTAACTTAACTTAGGAAATCATAGAGAAACGTGTCCAAGGTGGCTAAACAGAAAAATATACAGTATACGTAGTTAATATTTCCTTTTTTATTCTAGATACAATGAAGTAGTATTAATGTAAGTGTGCTATTCCATTAACAAACTCAACCTCCAACATCTTATACACAACTCCAAGGGGAAAACACCAAAATAATAATAATTTCTCCTGTCTGCTACTTTCTGTCAATTTGTCACGTTGATGCCTACTTTTAGTAGCACAAATCACTCAACATTCGGCAAGGTGCACTGTACTGTACTGTACTCTGTAAGCTAACTACGGAGTAGTATGTGGAATAACATCGATTAGAGAAACATCTTTCACTTTCAGTCTGACAATATCTTGTCAAAACAAATAAAATTAGAATTAGCTTATCATTAGTTACGATGTACAAATAGACAAAATTGGTTTTCACATTTTAGTCCAATTCTAATTCAATCCAAGCAGAAATAAATTAAGTGACTTGACCTCAGACCTCACCCTGTATATCTGAATTCAGCCCAAACTGGTACGAATCGAAATGAACATGTCTTTAGATATTTTATGTTCAAGACGAAAACAAACCTCCTTCAGACTTAAGGATAGCCTGAACACAAACACAATTGTTTTCTTACTCCACCACACCAGATCAAGGAGAACTTAATTTACGGTTAATCACAATGAATGGGCCATCTAAATTAAGTTTAGCTATATGGCAAGGAGACATGATCTCATTTTTCGTGAATTTCGAACTACAAGTTATCGAAAAACATATTTTAGGAAAACACCAGAAAAATACTTGCGGGAAATCTGGATTTTTATGTCTCAATGAGAAGTTAATTTGAAAAACGGGGAATCATGTCTCCGAGCAGGACTTTGAAGGCATCTCCAGAAAAAAGGTGTCTTTTTAGATAACCCATATTGAATTCGGCTTCATATTCTGAAATATTTTGTGTAGGAGTTTACATGGGCGCGTAAGTTAGCTTCTGAAGAATTTCTTACGGTATAGGCTGCCCTTAAGTACACATTTGCAATTGTAGACATAAAAATCTTAGGATTTCTTAAAGGGTTACTTAATTCATTCGTTGCATACTTTTCTTCTTGTCTTGGCTAGTCAGGAAATAGGGTTCGTGAGTTCTGACATAATGCTACTATGTACCTACTATGTAAGTAGTAAGTATTATTGAATATATCCTATATAGACAGATAGTAAAAGAATAGAATAGTTAAAGTAGAATTAATTTCGTTAGGTATTATACAGTTGAGCGTATGAATGACTTCATGGCACCATTTCCCCATTTATTGCTCTTTGGGGAATCACAGCCACTATTGAGAATGAGATGGAAGCTCGTCGTCCTCAATAATAATTACCACAAGTAAGTAGGCAACTAACCTAACCTGACCTTACATTACATACAAACGTAATATGTTTTACTTTCATTTACTTAACTGTCTATAACTATCTGTATTTACTATTGCATTGTAATCCATACTACGTAAGTAGTTATACAGATATTTCACTATGTATGTACGCAATAAGTAAGTAAAGTGTAATAGTATTTTGCATAAGAAATAAAATCGACACTGACAGGACAGACTGTAAGTGAGTGAATGAGCTTTCACTTTTAATAGCACTTCATCACCTGCTAAGTAAAGGTTATTGACAATTCTTATCGCTATCCTTCATTTCGATAATAAATTAACTAAAAGGTTCTCCATTCTACGTGCTAACTACAAACTCTGTCTCGAATGTCATGTCTTGCCCTAAAAACCAATTTTATTACCTACATACGTTTACAAGCAGAATGAATAGAATATCTCATTCGTATTTTCTTGTCGTGCTTTCACATTCGCACATAATAAAATCTTCAACACTCTCACAGAGCAAGAAAAAGAAACTGTTATGTGAAATAAAGCTGCTGTATGAATATCTGCTTATATAAACGTTTCTAAAGGAGCCTAAGCACGTAAGAAGGTATATATACTCATATTTTTTCGATATTTTAAGCACAGAGGTGCCTACATATTATGCATTTATTGCTGTAACAAACTTTTCACGTATATTCTTAAGCCCACTAAGCCCAAATCCGAAACAGAAATAAGTACAATTTTGATTAAAATGTACATATAAACCTATATAGATTATAAAATGTACAATTTATCAACTGTGTACTAAAATATGTTATAAAGTGAATTTCTAATACCTTAGTTAGTGTTAGCACCTTCTATGTACAATATATACTTAAAATTTCTAAACTAAATGCAATACGTACCTCTACCTACAACCTACAACTATCACAAAAGTTATGTTACGAGCTAAAGTGTCACTATCTCTATGTACACTCAAAGACTCAAAGTTTTCTGCCAACTCTCCAATTTGCAATTTAGATTAACATTAGCTATATTGTGGTTGTGGAAGTCGCTTCTGCTCTGCATTCTGACACACTCTTAAATAAATTTGGCAGTGAAAGGCAAACTATTATTTACAAGATAAGAGTTTCCCTCATATCTCACACCTAACAGAACATGGAGCTGAGCAGCTTCTTCCATTTTGATTATTTTGTCTTTTCTCCTCATCATATACTGCTACTGCTCTACTTTAAGTATTTCTCATCTTCTTCTCTTTCTAGAGTAAGTATCACATCCAAGTGACACTTTATGGATGACTAGCGGAAGTTAAACTATTCATCAGATTCTAATGCACATATGCATAATGTATTATTACACGAGATAAGCTATAAAATATTTTACATGATATACTGTAGTAGTAGTAGTGCGGCTTGGCCTTGCAAAGTTTTCGCAATTTCGGATTTGCACATCCTTAATTCAGTACGACGACCTGCTGGTTTCATTATATAAAATTTATCTTATAGTAACACACGCCATTAACTACGGCTTGGAGGAAACTGGCAATGATAGTGATACATAGCTTATATAGGTACTTAAGGATATTAAAGGGATACATACAAAAAGCGCACTGTGTTCCCTGTAATTTAAACTTGGAGAAAGCAACCAAAACTTAAGGGCCACAAAGTCCTATAAAACACTAAGTGAAAGTTTTCAAATGTGAAAATAAGTGTAAGGAAATTCATAAAGAACCTTAAAGGGCTTTCTTGGGTATATTTTCTTTTTGTGAAGCTTTTGGGGTTCATAAAAGCATTGTGTGACCATGAAGGCTTTCTTTACATCAATAAAATATATTCCCAAGTCAATATCAAAAGAGAAAGTCGACGAGCACTTGTGTATCTTCTTGTGTGTTCTATTATTTGTATTAATAACAATACCTTACAATTTACTCAAAAACTACATCGAGAATAGAATTGGTTCACTTTATTTTGTACTTTAGTGTGCTAAGTAAGCTACTGATAGCTTTTTGTCGTTACTTGACCTGAGAACTATAGACATTTGCCAATAGAATATAGAACGTTGTATGAATGAAAAACTAATATCTATAGCTAATGCGCAGGGGAAAGTGGAGAAGGATGTGAAATTGAAGCCGAACACTAAAAGTGCATTCACAGAATTCCCTTACGTAAATGTACCCTTATGCCTCTCAACTTTCTCCTCTATTTACTTTAAGAATGGACTTTGTTCTTCTAGATCTTCTGTATTCTATGTGCAATGTACAAAAAGATAGCTTTATAAGGGTTTATTACCCAACCCAAACGTTATTATAGCTCTATTGAGGTAAACATGTCGGTAGTTTACTTACGGATGGATGTCGTAGAATATCTATTATATAATAAATAGGAATAGGATAATCAACTTTTAGATAAAAGTATTCTGCACACTCTCAGACACGTAATATACGAAGTGCAATGTAATGTAATGGACTGGAGAATGAATATATGAATGTTAAATGTAATATTACATAGTATGGCTATTCACATATGTATGTATGTATATGTATGCATTTTGGAAGAGCAGAAAGACTTACAGGCTTGATGTCCCGGTGGAGAAATCCCACTTCATGGATACTCTCAATAGCTTTGAGTATTTGTAAACCGAGTCGGAGACTTGTGGAGAGTGAGAAAGCACCTCGAGGTTGAGCTCGTCTCAATTCTGCTAAATTTCTTCCTTGAAGTTGCATCACCACGTAGTTAAACCGCTCGTTCCTTCCACACCCGATGAATCGACATACATGATCCTTCCCTGAAATACAAACAAAAAACGTACATAAGTCAACAAATTATATGTAAATATATTTACAACTTATAAACATATTCGTAGGAATGTACTGCGTCTGTTTTCTAGACCATTTTATTACACTGCCTGTAGTACTATGTATCTAAATACAACCAACATAAAGAAAAATTCCAGTCCTTTAAAGACGTTAAAATAAAATTAGTTGAAAATTAATTTTTAGATGTTTATAAGACCAGACCTTTACTTTAGCTTATATGTGGCTGCTTAATTTACGTTTAGCTTCGACTTTTTTTATCAACAAATCTTAATTTATATTTAGATATTATGTATCTCCCTTTCTTTTCATTTTCCCGATGAGCAAGAATACAAGAAACAGCGAAATCAAACAAGAATAACATGCTTTTTGATATCCACCATAAAATAGGTCAATGGAAATTGAAATAATTCAAGAACAGACAACTCGTTAGATTTAACAAACAAAACCTAATCCCTGTGAGACTTGAGCATAATTGAGATAGTATTCGTTAATCATTAATTGGGCTGCATACAGAGTACCTAATTTACTACATAAAGGAACTTCTACTTGCTGTAGCTGTTAAATTTGTAATTGTTTTTGAAGTTGTAATTGCCTCTTCTAAATAGCTTTCTTTCCCAATTAAGTATAATTCTTATAAGTATATAGCAAGGTTATACAAACAGATCTGAGTGCTTATAACTATTTGTGAACTACATTGTTTTTTAATGAGTGTATAAGTAGTGTATGAGAATATCCCTACAACAATATAAATAATTACATAAAATAAATCATACAATTCATGTAAAGAGTTTATTTAGTTTTGCCATGCTTACTTGCTTTTTTGGTATGTGTCACGCTAATGTAAGTATTTTGATTTTAACAACACAGTGGGAGGCAACTGATTTCAATAGCCAGGCCTAAAGTAGATAGTATATAAAAGTTGTGGAATACTTTTATTCTTCTGGGAATCATTTGTCATTCGGAATCCTTCAAATGTGAGAAGGGAAAGCCCCCTTCCAGCCCATTTAATTTGATACGATGCAAAAATTAAGTTTGTGTATTTACTCTCCTTCGGTTTTGGCTTAGAAGCATAATATATGCTTTCTATTCGTATAAGTGATGTTGTGTTGCCACCAAGATAAACAGTCTGTGTGTGAATATCATAGTATCATAGGATGAATATCATCTATGTCATATGTACATATATATATACAATGTGTATGTAAATATAAAATACACTCCAGTTTTTAAGCCTTTGATCTATAGATATTATATACTTCTCCTGCTGTGCACTGACTGTTCTTGTACATTATGCAAAAAACTAGAGGTTTTTTTCTATCTTTACTTTTTCTACTGCATGTTTGAGATTTAAAGAGACTCGGGGATGTCAAGAAGCGGAAAAAGTTAGGAGCTTATCTGATAACATGACACAGAACAAGTACTACAGCCTCAGCCCATAAGATAACGTTATAGAATTGCACAACATACACATTTGCATAGATCTCTGTTATTACTGTTCCGAAAAGTCATATAAACTTAGCATATGTATAGCACGTTGCTAAATTATATTCTTAAAAGATAAGTTGACTGACTTTGCATAGTTTTTCTTACAAGTATGTATTAGATTCTAGTTTAACAACAAAAATCATGGAGATATACATAGTAATATTTGCTTTCTGTATTTATATGCAGTAATTTTATACAGTACAGCCTATAATTTGCAAAGCTTTGCTAATTGTAAGCCTATAGACTTTGATTTTCGTATGTTTATAGTATAAGTGTGTTATGTAAGCAGTGGTATGGTATACTTGATACTTGAACACACAAACTGAAAGCCTGCCTTGCCTTCCTAAAAATAACTGCAGTCTTCTTCAAGAGTTTAGTTTCATGCTAAATTTAGAGCAGCACGTTGGTTTTTTCGAAAACTCTTTCACAACTAAAAGATACGAGCACGTCCCTGTCTCTGTGCATAATCTCTAAGTAGGTATTGTATGTACATGTAATAGTAGATAAGCTTTCTATGTATGTAGAAGAAAATAAAGAACCGAAATATCCCTGCTAATGCTCCCATGAAAGCGAAGTCCATATAAAAACTAGCGTGTGTTTATTTGAACTACAGTACTGCAGGAGGAGCAAAAGCAAACAGATGTACTTTAGTTCTCCTAAAAGTATATTAGTAACTTAACTATCTGTACTACACAGTAGTATTCTTTAAAACAGCTACCTTCTTATTGCATCACACGTATCGTATAGTATTTGGATACCTACAATTAGAATAGTGTGTATATACTCAGAGATTCTATTTTTGAAATGCAAATAATAAATACAGACAAGATAATGAATGGATATTTAAAACATGCCAATACTTACTTAGTTGATTGGATTTGTATTGAATGAATTGAATGAACTGAATCATAACATAGCATATTATGGGTTCTTTAAACTTAAAACTGGGCAGGACATACTACATGCAATTATATATAGAAACATTTCAATAGTATTATTCTATTATGGAATATTGAGTATGCAATGATTCAATCCAAATATAATGGGTCTCAAAACCCGACAAGGTTAGGTTATGTTTTTCTTCTAATTTAATTAACCATAATTTACATACTTTCTCACTACCACATTGTACTCCGTTTATATTGGACACAAATTGGCATCACGTATCTGTATAATTATACCTTGGTAAAATAAAATAATATATTAATAAAAGAATTTGTCTTTGAGGTTATTTTAAGATTGCGAAAATTAAAACATGCATAAGTTTGAATGCTTGGTTCGTAAAAAGTAGTAAAAGTAGTAAAAGTAATGGATTTATTGTCACAACTTTGTTCAACAATACTCTGGGTACCGCTGGTTTCCAACAAAGGACAGGACG
>JAQFYC010006886.1:0-11405 GCA_034694165.1 Tomocerus mixtus
AAGGAATTCTAACTAATATTCAATACATAGGCGGGCGGATGGTCGCTTGTGTATGCGTGTACAAAGCTCCCTTACAGCCCTTATTATGTATGTAGATCCGTATGAAGTATGTACTTTAAGCATTTATTTGTGTGTTTTTGCGATCGCATGGCTAGAACGTATTTAGAGTGGAGTGGCCTGAGCTACAGTGTCGTATCTGATTTTGTAATAGTGCAATGGAATGCAATGACATGAGATGGAATGACATGAAATGAAATAGTTTAACAAAACATAAGGCGCCATAGAACGCGTCTTCCCTATATTTAGCGGCTTAATCTTCCGTACAATTATGTAGGATTAATACTAGGACAGAAGAGAAACTAATCCTTTAGTGTTACGAGCATTCTTGCATTCTGTACAGTGACTATACAGTCCACTGTTCTGTTGTTTGTATTTGTATTTGTGTATCTAGTAGTAGGCAATTTCTCCCGTGGTGTAGCTGTAAGAGGTATTTATACATTTAGTGGTCTACTTATTACTTACTACTTACACAGTAGCCGTCGTGTCATTCATTTCTCTTCTATCAAGTCAGCCGCCTCGTTTCAACTTCAACTTCAAACTCAACTAAAGATATTTACTTTGTCAATGTGTGTTTCTATGTTTACATTTACAGTATTCATACGGCACACTACTTTATACGTTAGTAAATCCATAGTCTAACGCTAACCTAAATAATTTTACACATAGTGCTAGTAAGCCATTGGGTTAGACTGTTAGATGTTAGAGTTAGGAAACGTTATATTTTGGGTTCCTTTCTCCGTTTTATTTCTAATAACACACAAAACAACTTTCATAGCCAACACAGACTTTCCCCCTGTTATTTTCCTCCATTATTTCTCTACAGTTTAACGGCATTTTCCTAACTATAGAGCAGAACTAGAACGAGAATACGAAACTTAGTACGTATTATACATTGAGGATTTCGATTTCCTTTCCAAATCTACCTCGAAATAAATACTTACAAAAATAAATGGCCTGATGTGATCAGCTGAGATTAAATACAATACAGTACATGTACAGCTAAAGGTAAATGTAACAGGGATTAGTAATAGGTTTGCGAATTTAGTGCGAAGACATGTAAAATTACTTATAGCTCATGATAGAGTAGGAGAAATGCAGATAATCAAAAGACTGCCATGCCACTGCCATTTGTTGTTTATGTGTATATAAAGTAAGCTAACGAAAAGTAACTAAGTTTAGTGAATGTGAGTATGAAAAGAAATGTGTTCTCTTTAGTTTGTACGCTTACGGGAAAGCTGTTATCATAACTTTTTGGTTAGAGTACAGAAAGGGAAAGACACTTTTGCTTTTTGCTCAATATTATGCCATTTCTGTATTGCTAAGTATGTTAGTATGTATGTGTACTGTACTAGTTTCAGTTCCGTCGGTTGTATTTAAGAAGGAAGGGGATTGTGACAGGTTTAACTTGCTCACTGCAACTATTTCAGAAGTGAAAGAGTGAACTAAAGCGAAGCTAACGGGCAGTGGTTTGGTGAGGTTTGGGAGACATAGCGTGTCCTGGGCTGGGCTGTACTTCTATGGAGGTCCTGTAGTTTGGAAGGGAAAGTGTACTTAAGTATATCATTAAATCTCGTGTTAAGCCGACATTACGACCAAATAAAACCATATAAACTAAAAACTTTGCCCAGGCTTCCTACAAATTATCCTTCTCGCTCCGCATCTCCACTCTTCCGCTTCCTCAGCATTATATTCTGACAACCCTCTCGAACTCTATGTATATGTACCGTACACACTTGAAACTAACAGAACAGAAAAGGAATACACATTCATACTCGACATACTAGTATATGTATGTACTGGAATGTACTTAACTAAACTTAAACTGCCGCACTTTAGCCAACTGTTCCAAAATGTTATGTTATGTCTGTAGAGCATAGTTAGTGAATGAAGCTGGAGAGTGTGTACTAGTGTAGTGGGTCTCCTTTAGTTTGTAGACTACTAGAGTATCTGTGTAGTCAATGCAAATTCTCTTTAGCCTTTTGCTGTCATCAGCACAAAACGAAAACGTAGCTACATACAGAAATTTCTAGGTAAATACCCACTTAGCCTTACTAAAAGGCATTTCGTCTTTCTCCGTGGACTTTCTCTCAACATTTAAATTATACGTCAGACCTCCGTTCTACATTTTATTCGGCATTTCTACTTCACTTTCATAATTGTAATAATAATTAAGGCGCTTACAACTTTATGGAACGAAGATGTAGAAGTGAATCCCTTTGCTACTGGAACTTTATCATATTACCCATAATATTCTCAGTCTAGTTGTAATTGATGATCATCAAGGAAAGCAGAAATACTTCATCTAGACCAAAAGGATAGAAACATTTCGGCAGATTTCTAATTTTGTAGTATAATGCTTACGCAAACGCTTATAAATTATAAGGATATGATCTTCCTAAGAAGATTGTATATAAGTATTATGCATTTTACTATAGATGTATACTATGTACTATATAGGATATATATGTTTGTATAAGACATACATTTTGAAGAAAATTAGAGAAATATTGGGCATAGTCATTTTGAATTTGATTTTGAACCCCCCAACCTTCCAATGTCGTTTCCACTTTTAAATTACATTTTAGTTTTAGTGCCGTCGTATAAGAGTACCTTATTATATATGCATGCATATAGGAATGTGGAAAGTTAAGGACGCATTTATGCAGTTACTCGCACAAGGAAAGGTACTTGCTCTTGAAGGTACACGCCTCTTGGGATACTCAAGCAAGGAAATAGACAAACTCAATTACGACCCTTCCTTCCGTTTTACATTCATTTTCAAATGCGTGCTTTGTCTTATTGTTGCTGCCGCGGACGAGTCTATGTCTATGCATGCACTAAACTGATACAAAGAAAGTGATCATAAATTCAAGAGAAATTCAGTAACATAAGGAAGGAAAAGGGGAGAAGGGAAGAGGGAATAGAAACAGCGACACAAAACTTTCACTCGTTATATTTTCAATTATTTCGTCCGATGTGGTTTGGTTTGGTTGGCAATTTACATATAGGAATCGTATATGTATAGTTTGGTACCTTATGGTATAGCAAGTACATGTATTCTAAATACATGTGAGTACATAACTACATTAGACACCACCAATAAATATTTACGTGCGCACTCTACGCATTGAATAACATAGTAGCAGGTACATAAGGAACCTTCATGAATATTTAGTCAACTGCAAAAACTTTGTTTTCAATTCACCTTTCTTTTATAAATAGAACCTTTTCTCTTTGGGAGGGCAAAAGTGCCATAACATTAGTAAGTGTATAGCTAAATTATATAATAACATTACCATTAAGCATAAAAATTTCTAACTAATGATACATAATGATATAACAACATTGTAGTTTTAGTACTAAATGAATTCATAAGATAAACATGTATTAAGGACAAGCCCCGTGTTCTTAGAAATGACAATGATAACAATGGCAAAAGCAAACAAATTATCTCACTCTCCCTTTCTGCAAACAGCGAGTGTGTTGTGTGAGTAATAAGTGTGTAGGCCTGTCTCTGTGTAGGAATTTCATGGGAAATGAGCAAATCAGATATTTATATTGTGCATCGAACGGTAGGATGTCTTCGTGAAGAAGGCGAAGTTAGGCAGAAAAGAGGCACGTGTTCCTCGATTCAATAATGTATCCAACTCTGATTAATTTAGTGTATGTAGGTTTTAAGGTGTATCAGTATCATATTATCATCGAGCTACTACATACTTTCCTTTACATTGTACAGGTGTACATACAAGCTACCTAACTAAACATGTTTATTCTTACATTCGATATTCGAGGTAGTTATTTTGGTTGGAAACATCGCTTTCCCGTGTAGGATGTGTGTAGTGTTATGCTATGCAACGCTAATCTTTTATAAGTTTAGTTTTGTGAGTGATATGTATGTACGTAGACAGAGACACATTCACAGAATATATTTAGAATGTTTTATTATATGAGATTATAGAAGACGCGAGCAAACAATGCTATACTGTATGTAATATGTGTACTATTGTGCAACAGAAAAGAATGAGCCAGCCAAGCCAAGCCAAGCCAAGCCAGCAAAGTTTACTTTTCCTCGGAGAAAAGTTTCCATCTGGGAATTTTCTCTTCAGATTGTACACATGATAATGTTACTTATAAAAAGCATTTCTATTTTACAGCATATAATATATTCTATATCAGTAGTACTTTTAGGTAGATATACAATATACACTTACTATTTTATGCATAGAAACGCATGTTTTATTTCCGTTCTTAAACAGCATGCTAGGATATGATATGCTGTGTACGGCTGCTGGAATAGGAGGGAAATAAATGAAAATAAAGGTACATTCTCCCTTCGTCACGCTGTCAAAATACTAAGAGAGGACCGAGACAAAGACAACTTGGCTAAACACATCACTCTTTTCTCGTAGGTATTATTTATACTTTTTATGTTTAAAAATAACTTCCGTTTTCCCAAGTTTCTTACTTTTTTATCCTTATTTATGGAATAGAAGATGCAGTTTCGTTGGGAGAGACAGAAAGACAAAATTTTATTGGTGGGTAATCGTAGTTTATTTGTGAGGTATATTATTTCTACAAGAAAAATAAGTTCTACAAGAAAGTTGAAACATAACGTAAACAAACAAAGTTAAGTTATCAATGATGGGTTATTGTTCATATGCTCATTTGTTGTTCTGCTGTGACGTGAGTTGCATAACTTGTCGATGTCAATGCTGGCTTGAGTATTTCGTAAAAATATCTGCTCCACCCAAAATATCTGTAAATTAACATAATTTATAACAATGAAGTTCTATATTGTTGTTTCGTTACTCTTTTACTCATTTTTGATCTTTCTGAATCTAATATTAATTGTATAAATCATAATATTTGGGAATATGTTCGGAATTAGAAAAAGGTTAGGTAGTGAGCTTATGGAAAGTTTTTATAAAGTTTCTGTTTCTCGAATTACTAATTCTCTGTATTAATCTGTTTTAATTACAGTTGAGTTGTTGTTATACATTTCTCGTCATGCTTATAAAATGCAAAAGCCGGTTAATATAAACAATTGATAAATATAGAGTTCCACATCATAAAATTATCACTACTCATTTTCGTAGTCATTGCCGTTTTCTTGAATATGTGAAATCTACTCATGGAAGCTAATTTCTTTTCACCTTATGGTTTTCAACAAGTTTTGAGAGAATTGCCAACTTACTAATAGTACCTACGTACTTTGAAATTTCCATATCGATGCCTTTCTTTGCAGAATTTATACACACATATTTTCCTAGATTTTTACAGGAACTAAAGGGAATGGAAGAAAGAAAACGGTTTTGCATCTTCGGTGTGCATTATGTAATAAAATCAAGACTTGAGTTGAGGAGTTGAGGATATTCAGCTGTGTGCACATAAACCAAGAAACTGACTACAAGAGTCTCTCAATAAAAATTATTTATGACCAATTACTTTTCAAAGGAAGGTGATCTTTTGCTGAAATAACTAATGGGAATTTTAGGAGCACTTAAATTTTCTCCTGTAGTCTAGGAGGATATTCAGTTACGTAACGTATTTACTACCTCATAGCAACCAGCTTTGATATCTACTTAAATCCTCAATGAATAACTGGATATGCGTTTATACGTTCTCGTCTCGCCCACTTTACTTTTAATTTGTTTGAAGACTCCTTTGGCTAACAAGCAACGGGGTGACTATATTTTCCCTATTATCTCATCATAAAACTCTCTGTAGTGTAGTCATTCCCCTAACGATGTTTACTTTTATGTACGTCCATAATATATGTAGTTCAAAAACCGAAAACCTTTTCTTCCACATAAGCCTGCGTTAACGAGAGCTAGTTCAAAGATGTTTTACTAGCTAGGTAAATCGACATATAAGTAAATAGGTAAGGAAATCATTTATACTCGACAACATGTAAGACTTGGTTTAATGTAAAAAAAAGTGTTGACAGCTCATCGCTGATTTCAGAGCAGATATGTCATAGTGACGTAGCAGTCACAAAAGCGTGAAATTTCAAGTACAGATTATAAAGTTAGCAAATGGCTCTTTTCAGTAAGCTATCTCCATAATATTATCACAAGACTACCAATACCATAGCACAGATGCATGCACACAGACCAAAGCACCATATGGAACGAATAGTTTGTCATTGTAAGTAGTCTGCCAACCGTCGCGTGTCCTGGATGGAATTATCTATCATCTTTAGAGTTTAGACTTTAGAGGCTTCAATCCGAAAGCACGAATTATAACTACTACATGTACGTGTAGCATTACAACTTCTATGTAATATGAGAATTTATGTACCTTCAAGTTTGTATTTAGCTTTTGTTTGTACTTTTGTGCCTAAAATATCCAAAAGTAGTAATAATTAAGATTAAACCAAAAACAAAGTCCAAGAGTTAAAAATAAACTTTACTAAAGTTATTTTAGATTAAACACGTGCGCTTAAAAACCCTACAACATACATACACAGTTACTTACATGATGATAAAGGAGAACTAATAGAAAATAAAATAGCGTAGAGAAAGGAGGAAGAAGGAAATGCTATGAGAAGGCAAAAGTTTGAGAATTTCTTTTGCTTTCCTGTTCTTTTACTTTTACTTTCACTATCACTCTTCCCAAAGAAAAGGAGTAAATCTATAGACACTACCTACGAACCTACGAAACCAATATTCTTTTACTCTAGATAGCATAGTTAGGTTTCTAGTTTCGGTGTATCAGGTTCTGCACTTTGATTACTATACTAAACTGAGAAAGTGGATGCATGTGCTTGTACTTGGTTCTTGGCTCTCCTACTTATGTAATCCAACAACAAAAGGAGGCAATGTACCTATTTATATCTTTGCACAATTCAGAGATACTACTACTATTTCCAATATTATTCGTATTTCGTACGAGATACATAAGAGCCCGTTTGAAAGTACGTGTAGAAACTTTTTTAGAACATTTTTTCTCTATCTGGTATAGTATCACTTACATAAATATAGTTAGATGCTTGGACTTCTCTTTGCATTGGTTTTCTCACATTGCATTGCATCACATCAGATCACAGTGCAGTAGTTTCACTTCACCATCTAGCATTTCGCCTTTATCGACGATTGCTCCCGACGTTTTTACGACTTTCCCCAAAATATCCTTTCCAACAAGCCAGACCAGGACACGCGGACTCCCTATGTTCTCTCTTTCCTTATAAGTACTAAAAGACTAGCGAGTAGACTAACATAGACACAAGATCAGAGTAGTGATACATTAAATACTATACGTAGACGTACTTCCATATCCATGCCAATGCACGTATGTTTTCTAGTTACTTAGTTAGCTAGGAGAAATACAGCACTGTCCATAAATACCGCGTACTTATTATATATACATTTTCCATATAAACTTACCCCACATTCCTCTGCAAGTGCGTATGTCTGACTTTCCAAACTGCCATTGTTGTTTTAGATATTTACTTTTGTTAATTATAAATAATACAAGTAAGGATTGAGAAGAAAAGGAACGGTTGATGAAGGAGAAAGCGCACATTGACGATTTACGAAAATGCAAGTGTCGTGAAAGTCAGTTATAAATTTCGCGTGATAACTAGTATTGGAAAAAGTTACATGCAGAAAGCAGGATATACGGTATTTATGATCAGTACTGTATTAACTGTATATATGGAGATAACTATACTAAGCACAAAGAATGATGCTTTATATAAGTATATCTAAGAATTTTATAAAAAATATTCTTTGAACGTGTGTGGTATGGTATATATGAAATGAAAAGGAGCTAGCATATATTCATTCTTACTATACACTTTTAACTTTTAGTGCTTTTAGATAGTGAAAGTAAAGCGAAGACTAGACTTTCTCCAAAAAACTGTGTGTTTGCTTACATTCGAGTGTAGAATAGAGAGATACTAGTAATATATTGTACACACTCGTAGGTAGTAGTATATTGAATGGAGTCACATTCTGTTAGTGATGTAAAGTTTCCTTTAGTGAGGATGAGATGAAGGCTATGTGCATTGTGCAGTGTGTAGTTCAAGGAAAGAATGTCTAACTGTTATGTTCATACCTCTTTACTACCTACGTTATACTATTATAGCTAAAAGCAATACTGAAATCAATGCAAGTATCCTGGTCTGGCTCGCCATTTGCCTAGTCGTTTGATTTGATGTAAGAATAAGGTGTGTTGTTGTTGAGTACACCCTAAAGTACGATTTGAAGTTCATTCTATAAAAGAAACCTCATTTTAGCTCCAGAAGTGCTTAGGTATACCTAGGGTACATGTAGTAATTTTTTTAAAGTGCGAAGAAGCAATTTAAAATGTAGGAGAAAGCAAGGTGTAATTCTTTCTGAAATTTCTCAAGAAACTTACATATGTCCGTTTTAAGTGTGTAGTGAAGGGAAATGTTTTGATTGTAAAGGAAATATTAATAGAGAGTAGAGCAGGGAATCGGGTAATAATGATGAAATGTGAGAGGAAGAGAGAAAGTTGTTATAGTTCTATAAGTGAGCATTTAAAATCAGTAAAAGAAATTATGATGGTGAAAGTGTTGAGAGGGAGAGATACTTGTAATAATTGTAAGATAGAGAGATGGAAGAGCACTTTAGTTATGTGGTGTGGACTTATAATAAAAGTATAATGTCATCCTCACGCTATCTAAAGTGCTAATGTTTCCTATCGAGAAATAATGCGCGTCGAGGAGCAAAACTTCCAATAAAGAGTAAAAGAATAGATTTACTTTCTACTTACTTATATAAGAAATTGCAGGGACAGGGACAGAACAGAGAGCTTCTAACAATCGCTTGCACTATGAAGACGAAAACACTGTTGTGGGAACCTTAATGTTACATTGTGCAATGGCAATGAGTTAAGGGAGTGAAATGTTGTAGCTGTAGCATTATTTTAAGTAAAGGAGAAATATATGGGGAATTGCATAGATACTTCCAGTTTTTTCTACTTTCGAATACCAAAGGAATAGTTTACCCATTTCAAGATCCTCTTGCTGACTACTACAGTCAACTCAACTCACATCAGCTAAATAACAACCAGCAATAGTGAATACTGAATAGTACGTAAATACTACCAAGTATTTCAATATTGCTGTACAGGGTATTCAGCAATGCTAATCACATTTTCACTCTTGATTATTACAGTGTACTTTATTATTCCTGTACTTTCGGAGCAAATTATAAAAAGCAATTTTCAATAAAAACAAAGGTTTTGGGTTTTACGAAGAATTGAATTTGCTTAGAATGGTCTCAGTAATTCATACTCGAATACAAAGTAAAAAAGTCTACAGTAAGCATGTCGTCATTTCACTGATCTACGTACACTTATTTATGCATAAAGGGCTGTACCAACGAAAAGAGTCGGCCCTGAAAACTTGATATTAACTTGACTCATTAAGATGTGCTAAATATTCGATAATGGGTTTTAGTGGCATACTTTTAGGTTTCTGTTATACAAAACGGCCAAACTTATTTAATCAAGTTCAAATATATATACTGTCAAATCCGTCATAAAAACAATATTTTTTTTCTGTGTTTCAGGTATGTGTATATTTTGTCCATCTACTTTCTATACTACACTACGATACGGTAAAGTGCAAATCTATTTTAATAATTGGTGGATCTCGCATATTATTGACGAAGTCGCCCGGTGATATTTTTGAGAATATTTTTATACTTTTAGGTTTACAAACTTTTTTACAGGTTATTTTCAAAGTGTCGACCCCTTAAGGGTTCAGGCCGAAATGTTTTGTACACTTTCATCGGTAGTAAGTTATTGCATGTATATTTTGCATATTATGTGTTGTATAATGCATATATTTAATATATTTATCAGCAATATAGTACCCGATGCAGTATATAAATTTAATGTAAGTCGTAGCCTAGGCACTATTTATCAAGGGGCTCGTATCGCCTTGAGCATAGGCCCATTTTACATAAATATCACAAGAGTAGACGGGAAAATTGCTCAAATTCTTTCTATGATACAGTTGACTGCTCTAAAGTGTAGAAACCTATCTTGACAAGCACTTGAATGATAACAAAAAGATATGTCCCCTGAACAATAGCGAAATGGAACAATGCGTGAAAGAAATACTTTCTTTTCAGTTTTTAATGTCTGTTTTCCATTCTTGACTCTCCATAGAGGATCTATATAGGTACAATATGATATGATAATATATGACGTCTGCGGTATGGAATAACACAGATAGTATACACAGACATCTAAAATAAACAGATTTAATTATGCATAGTGTTTTCCAGAATATTAACAATTTTTTTAGTTCCGTTAGAATCAAAAGAAGAATTAGAGTAGCACAGCACAGCGTCTGAAAAAAATATTATTTTGGTTGTGTGGAGGCATTGACTGCATTCTGCATTGCATTGGAGACGCGATGCGATGGGTGGATTTGAGTAGTTGGGTTGGTAGTGGAGACATGAAATATTCACCCGTCATGTCAACTTTTGTCACACTACACTTATTACGGAGACAGTGAAATGTTTTCCTCTGGAAATTGAAGCGAATGCCATGGAATCACAGAAATGCTTTTAAATGAGCCGAGGCAGCACATAGCTAGCACACCAGCAGCTATGCCATTCCATAGTTTGCTTAGCTTAGATACTTAGTTTACATTGCATTGGAAACATGAAATTCTCTACCATCCTTACTTATAGGGGAGCAGAAAGCATTTTCTCTGCTTTATGTACAGATTAGATGTGTACTTACTACTTACATCTTCTTAAGGCTTTTAGATCTTATGTGTAACTACATACAAACATAGAAGCATTTCTGTAAGCAACAACTACGTACTAGTAAACAAAAGGCAACAAAAAATCCGGGGGAAACTCCTAGTTTCTAAGTGTATGAGGGAATGGGCAAATACATATATAAGTACAAATACTACAATTGGCAACTGCTGTTCTTATTTATATACAGTACAATGTAGAATAGTACACTATCTTGCAATGGATATAGGTAATGTGCATAATAGTCCATAATATGGTATCTCTCTGTAGCCTCGCAATGGTATCCATAATAATAGTTGTTAGTGCTTTGAATGGAGATACGCTTTAATGGTTTGTTTATTGTAATACAGATCGGCACAAATATTAGGCTACGTAAGTAGCACACTTTTTCTTGCAGTCTTTAATACTTCTGCTGGTCTTGATGTAATATCTACCGTATGAATGAGAGGCTTCTCTTTCATTTTACCATTCTGTCTTACATTTGTGCGGATTTGTATATGTATAGATGAAGAAATACAGATATGGGATCATCCATAAATGACGTCTGCGATTTAGGGGAGGGAGGGGGTACAGGAAATCAGACGGTCGTATGATGGGGGG
>JAQFYC010006887.1:0-11404 GCA_034694165.1 Tomocerus mixtus
CGATGGCAGACGGTGGGGGGAGGGGGGGTCCAAAAATGGCCTAAAATCGCAGACGTCATTTATGGATGATCCCTTACTGTATTCTGCTTCTCGAAAAGTTGTCAAGCAACAAATAATAGAGGTATGATTTGCTACATTATATTAAATGCTCACTTGTAGAAAAGTGGAACAATCAGAAACGGGTCACGTCACGGAGTAATGTAAATGTAAAAAAATCACTATAAGTATTAAATTAGATAGACTGTGTCTTTTGTGTCCGTTTGGTTATCCGGAAGTATGCTCTGTGAATTAGCATATTATTGTGATCTATTTTTAACAATTTTTGCTCCGATGGCAAAAAATACTTTCCCTCTAGAAACAAATACATACCTAAATAGTTATAGTTATAGCTTCAGATTTGCATCTATTAAATGGTTGGCTAATTTAAATGTAATAATAGTAACACTGCTTTAGACTAAAAATAATATTACTGCCTAATAAATGTCAGTGTGTTTAGAGCAGGTAATGAAATGAAAAAAAATGAATGAACAAAGTTTATCCGTATTGCTATTTATCTTGTATACTAGGTTAGGGTAGGGACTAGGAGTATTAAAATATATGACACATTGCATGCTATGATGCTAGTGGATACATTATACATGTGAGTAGGTTAGGTAGTATTAGTATCAAGTAAAATGTAACTGTGCATTTCGAATTCAGATAATAAATATTATCCGATATGCCTAAAGGAATATGTAACGACATCACAAACAAACTTCCACCAATCCTCGTCCTAAATCACCAACCAAATCTTTTTTCTTATCTACAAGTTGCAAGTTGGAAACACCTCTACCTGTACTGTGTTGGACTAGAACAAGAATATTATGCGTATTTCCACCTAACAATAAGTACTATTATATTACATCCTTAATATTTATTTCTTATGTATATAGGTGCACTTTCAAATAATATAATATATGGAGAATATAATTTAAAATTGATACGAAGCCAGAAACAGTTCACGGGAGGAAGTGTGCTACAGTAATAAGAATAAGGCTTAAATTTTATCATGTGTACCATAGTAATGTAAACGATAATTTCTAATTTATAGCTCATGTAAATTAAATAGCTTTAGAGTAAATAGATAGAGCTATTCTGCTATGCACTAATGTTAAAACATGCACAATACAGTGCAACCACTTTGCAGATATTTGTCTTATTTACTCTTTTTAGGTAACTTTTCTTTTCCTGTTAGGTGAACAATTAAAAATAGAATTTCTCTCGCGATTTGTATTAAAAAGATTAGATGACTGAATCATCAGGCATTAGTTCCTTACACTATTATACTACATCCGACGAGTGTAACAACAACAAGACATGATATCTACAAATGTACAATTTAAAATAATTATATTACGCTTCGCTATGTTCTTTAATTCTTCTTAGCATGAAAATGAAGGAAGTAAACTTAACATGAATTTATGCTCTTAGTACATTAGTCATAGTATGTTATTTTGTAGACATGAGACTCTATTGCTCTACAATATACGCGAATAATATCTTAAAGGATGTTTAATTAGTGCCAGCGCACTATCTCTATTTCACGAATCACCAACACCTCCTACGCTACAAAGGATACATACTCTACACACTGAGCTATTTATTTCTTAAATCTGTTACACTCCTAGTTGTAAGCGTACATTTTAAATTTAATGCTAGGTAAATACTTAGTTAATTAATAATTAGTTGGGACAACACTTTTAAGATAGAACCAACTACTAGTAAGAATGAAGCAATGTTATATTGCAATTTGCAATATCCATGTTAAATAGTACATTTATTACACACTTTATCTCTGTTATAAAGCATCATTTGATTAAAATACAGGAAAATGAAAGTGGTGCAAACTTCAAAGTGTAAAATACTTAGTAGCTTGTTTGATAGGTAAATATTGCCCTTATTTAGCAATGTTACATTTCAGCTTTGTATATTATATATGTCTCAATAGTTTAGTTATTAACGGAATAAAACTAAACATTTTGATTAGATTGCGAAAAACATGTAGACACAGAATACATACCGCTATAGATTAAATACAATACATTGTGTCGTTGAAACTTTGAAATGCGACATTATTCTAATGTAGTCCCATGAGAATGAAGATAAGTAGTGAAGTAAATTGCTAACACACATTTTTAACTGATTAGTGATTACGCACGACGAACACAGTAAAAAGTGATTTCATTTTGTTACAATTAGAGTTATAGTTAGACTAAGTAACCAATAACATAGACAGACATATTAGCATAATTATAATATGTATGCTTAATTGGTAGTACTCTCTTCATCATTTACGAAACAAGTGTGAGTATTCGTTATCTCAGCTTTTACGTATGTGTGTTATCTAAGGGAAAGTACGTACTAAATACATACATACATGGTACACACCCACTTTTTAAAGATTAATTAAATTCCTAAATTCCGGTATAATTATTTGCGACTTATTGTAACAACTTTCGTGGCAGCGAAATTAAAAATGTATTTTACATGAGTTTAGAAACTAATAATTATCTAAAAGAAATGGAGTGGAAATAAATAGGAAATACTATTAATATGAATGCAACATTCATGAATCATGATAACGTATGTCATTTTATTACTCAAGGCAAGATGCGTAAACTACACGACAGACGACAACCTATATATTATTCGATGCAAAAGAGGTGAAAATGGTACTTATGATATGATTCATTTCTTGAGTAATCAATTGATAACATTAACATAAAATGTATTTTATGATGTCTATTAATTATTTGTAGGATATGTTGTACTTAAGATAACTTTTTATTGCTTTACAAATTTACGATGATGGGCAAATTTTAATAGTATTATGTCTGCTGTCTTTGTCCATCCATCTGTTCAGTTCAACTGTACTTTGGTAGCTATTCTAGCTATATGTATTAATAATACATAATGGTAAATGTAAATAGAGGAATCAGATATTCCACAGTCCCAAACAGATAACATACGCGAAATTGCTTAATACTGTATTTATCTGAATTACTGCGTCAGTAAAATCCAGATATTATCCTGGATAATATTAATTTTGTGGACACGTCATTGTCATCAGGGTAAATAAGTATGTATGCTTACTGCCTTCTTAGGATATCCATTTCTTTTTGCATATGTATGTATTGCATAATATCTATTTTCTTTTGTTTGGTGTTGTTACGACCAAGTCAACGCGTTTCTATGCATTGTACTCATTTCTTTAGTGATGTTTTAACCTTTATAAGTAAAATGCTATGCACGAATGGTACTAAAGACGTTTGTGTAGATAGTTATTGTGAAGTAGGGAAAACTATTGTCAGTTGATCAGCATTATTAGGAATTAAAAAGAACTACGCTTCAAGAAAACGTGACCGTTAATTTTATTAGCTTGTCTTCCGGAATTTTCCATGGACTTTGTAAGTAGGTGCTTTCTTAGTAACAACCTTCAAGTCTGAAATAATTAGTTAGTTGTAGATTCGTTATTTGCACATGCTGGTGCTATAATGTCCTAATTTCATGGAGCAAAACAGAATAAGACAACTTTTTTGGTATTTTGCAACCTGAAACTTTTTAGTTTGTGAAGAGAGTACGATGTCTTTCGTATAACACTCACTTTTAAGTATTTTAGCTGCTTCAAAATGTCATCATACATCTTTTTAATGAGAGATTCTTAAGGATCGAAACGGAGTTCAGTGTATTTACATTGGTTAATAAACGCATTATAAATATTTGAACTTGAAAGCTGAAAACTATGCATGAAATTCTGTCTTCCTTTTTTTCAAATACCCATACGTTAAATAAAATCTGAAGTGCCAAGACAAGGAGACGACCCTAGACTTTATTTCTACATGTTTGCGTAAAAAAAATATACGAAAAATAGTAGTAGAAAAAGAAGATTACAATATTTATGTGCAAGCTGCATGGATATTTGAGGCCGGCCTGGATGGGTTGACTTCTGCTGAAATAAAACTTAAAACTGGCTAGGCTTTAAGTAGCTACTAGGAACTTTAGACAAGTAAACATGTCAATTCATTCTGCAAATAAACAACATAGACAGTTGACTATCTCCCTCCCTACTCTACTATTACTGAGTACTGTGTCTTAAGCCTTATCTTCAGAAAAGCTCTACAAAGTCTAGTATCTTATTTTACGAATGAATCGTAAGTAATGTAGTCTGCCAGTATTTATAGTTTTGGTTGCCACAAACAAATACCTTTACACTAGGTACTATCTTGACTGACGAAACTGACGATAAACTCGATGTGCAATATCACATGTGTTTTCCACGCTAAGAATATAAATAATTTATTCCTATTTTTGTACGGTAATAGTTTCTATGCAATATTAGTACCTAAAACATTCCCTCCTTGACTTAGGAACTTCGATTAGCATAGTTGGCGAAGGAAGCTTCACCAGGAACGGAAACCCAATGTCACTTTACTGGCTCCGTTGTTTATTGTGCACGAAGTAGGAAGGCAATTAATTAATTCAACAGCATGCTCCGGCGGGAATGTCCACCAACCCATTATGCTCCACTATATACTTATGTTCCAAACTAGACATTACGATAGAAAAGGGAGTAAAAGATATTTTTAAAACATCGAATTCCTATAAATTGGTTGTAAGGACAACATTTGGGAAGTTATTTGGGTAAAGTCCTGAAAATTGGTTCTTTGCCCCTTCACAAAATTACTAGCATAATAGTAAGAACAAAATAACTGAACTCCGCAATCTGATTCGGAATATTTATTATGTACAATCAGGAAATCTAATAGTATGAGGTTTTTGCACTACAAAGGTTCGTCAACGTCTGTCGTCTGGACGTCAACATTTAAACTGAATGTACAGTTAAGTCTCCTTGTGGTAGTGTAAATATAAAATTCACAGTTATTTGTGCCAGTTTGTTAACGTATGCTTTCGAGTACAGTTTTTGTCTCATCGTAGCAAATAGAGATACCTAAAATAAAAAATACCTATGCGCAAAGCAAAATATTCTTTTTCTTGAGATACATTCCAAATAAACTGGAGGATATATACATAATTTTCGATCCACGCAAAAGGACAAGGTTCACTCAAACGGGCTGTGTAAGTAATCTTTTCGGTTTGGTGGGAGAATCTTAACTTTTTTCGTTCCTCGATTTTAGTGTGACCCAGTTGAAAAGAATTATTGCATATAAATTGTATAAATTAAATAGGATTCCTATAGTTTGCTGAAAGTTTTACATTAACTTGAAGCTTTGGTTTATATCCTGTCTTGTGACTGAGTACTGCGTAGGTACATACTATATTATATATACATTTAGATGTTTAAAAAACATTTCTTGTTGTCTATACTTATAACCTAATTACATATGTAGGAGTCAGAAAGTCGGAACAGAATTGCACAATAAATACTACACGTTGGTGGAAATCCAGTTCTGTGTTCCACAGAAAACGAATTCTAACTTTCACATCAAACCAATCCCAAGGTCTGATATATTTAGTAAAGTCTAAGTAGCTATCTAATTCACAGGACAGGTAGGCATAGTTTCTATTTTGGAATATAATAATAAATATCCTTGTAAAATTATCACCCGACCTAAGCACACGTTGCCACTCTTACAACTTTGGGTGTTGGAACATAAATATTCATAATGGCTCCTCTATTCTAACACTACATTCATTCGTAGATGTCAAATAAGAGCAATATTAAGTAAGACACATTCCTTATCTTCTACTGTCACCACTTCTACTTGTAATGCAATGCACATAATTTGTACACACATCTGCTTTCCAAAGAGGGCAAGGAAATTTTATTTGGAGAGTTCATCGTCAGTACTATTATATTATACCTAAGTAAGTATCAGTTCTGTAGTGAATATTAGACTTCGCAACCTACCCATTACAATACAATGTACTATTTATGTATGTAACTCGTAGCATAATACTTATGTGTACAGATATATACAATATCTTAGGTGTTAAGCTTTATTGGATTTTTGACACCGAAAAGGGTTTAGTAGCGTACTGATCAATATTCGACTGATTGCTGCATTCATACAGAAGGTCCATAAAATGATTTTTGGGGAATGGCACAATCACTATTATAATGTATATCCACACGGATCGAATAAGCGATTAATTCCTTAGGTTTCAATTTATTTGTAAATCTAATCTAAATAAAATAAGACCTCTTATTCCTTTCTTACGTCAGTAAGTGACAGGTGTGTCGAAGCTAAGAATTTTTAAGGTACCCAGGAAGAATAAACATACGTAAGACGTAAGTCAGCTAGGCTGGAGTAATTTCACGTGGTACGGTATAAAATTTGCCTGTACTAATCAATTTAAAGGTATAGACCAAATTGGCCAACATCTGTAGTATAAATGAACACACGGTGATTTAACCTTTGCAAGCTATGCTTTAGTATATATTGCGTATGCAAATACCAGACCACTTTGTCTAAATCTAAATATTATTTTCCAATATTTGATGAAACTTCGAGCTTCTAAACGAATTATAAATTACATTCCTCATTCCTTTGCGTAAACAAAGTTTTATACGAAATAGTAATCAGATATCCATATTTATATCTGTATTCTGTAGATGAGCAACAATACATACTATGACATGTAATCTAATCTGTAACCCGGCAGAAGGTTATATGCATGTATGCTTAAAGCTTAAACTTGACTTATTGTATAATATGTATATATGTATATAAAATGGGCTTATTGAACTAATTAAATATTTAATACCTATTGCAAAATAACGATAAGCAGATTTACATTGAGGCCATATAGTATATAGGTATATTATGTATTATATAATTCTCTTCCAATAAAACAAGGAAATAAATGCAATACATGCTTGCTTATAAAGCTGAAAAGTTTTGCACCGACCCATAAACAACTATTTTGTAATGAGACATAAGTAATTCATGAATTGATTTCTACTTTAGCACTATGCACTAGTGTTAGTCAACAACGTGTAGTGTAGTAAGCAAGTTGAATGAGTTAAACTACAATTTATATGTACTGTAGTACTATGTGAATTCTGAAGTAAACAGACTACATAGTAAATAGTAAATACCTTATGTAGTCTACGCTACTATACAAGTTACATGTAGCTACATTAAATGTGAATGTAATGTAATAACTAAAACTGCAATACTGCAATTACCTAAATTTGCCCTCCTTCCTACAAATACAATTTGACACTCGTAAGTTGTCCTACATGTTTGTATGCTGTAGTTATTTGGAAGTAAATTGGAAACTGCTCCTAACCTACGAACGAACTATTAGGCAAGTAAAGTTATTACTAGCAGTAAAGACAGCGCCGTGTTAAGTTATTATAGGATTATGGATTATTATTTCGCCAAATTGGTAAAATAAAATAATTCCTGGTCGCTTTTTTAAAGTTGGCATCAAATGGATTTAATAACGGAGCATTTTAGCGCTTTCCTTAAGAAGTTGTCTTAAAGCATTACAAATATAATTTTTAGTGAAAGACGATAATATATATGTATATATTGTAAGTAAAAAGGTGTACCTTTAGAAAAGTTGAGTTGAGTAGATGATAAAGACGATATTAATAATAATTTTGTGACTATTTTATCACTTCCACAAATACAAAGGTGGACTCTTTAATAGTTACAATTAATGCAACCTATAACTATCCGCAGAAAGTCGATTTAATGCACAATCATCACACACGACCTTTTATTTCCCCATTATTTGACATCAAATATTTGGCTTAACTATATACTTATAGTAAGTTTGATTTAAAGCTTGAAGTAGAACCTATGTATTTCCTTTTACTTAGGATCTCCGTGATTGATAAACATCTTACTACTATTTATTATTATTTATTATTATGCAAGATAGCTTTCTACGCTACGCTGAGTTAAAAAGAGGAAACAAGTTTACATTGGTGTTGTGTTAGTGTTCATATTTTTATTTTGTATTTTTATTCCCAACTTATTAAGTAGTACGCAACAGTATTCCGAAAAAATGTTTATTTACGATATTGGCATATGTAATGAGTAGGCAGGTATGTTATTACGATTTGCAGATTCCTTAGCATGTGCACCTTAATTATTTTTGTTTGTAGTAATTGTAACGACGGAATTTTCTTTAGACGCTTCAATTCAATGTATGTGTATATTTCTAAAATATAACTGCAATAGAATTTCGGGTTTCCAAGCCACACCACTAAACCAGGATCATGAAACTGCACTATGTTTAACTAAATATGTACACTTTAGTTTTTCACTAACTTTACTGTCAAAATACTATTACGGAGAGAAGTTAAGTTCAGTGGGGACCGACTCTCCTCGACTCAACTCTCCTCGTCTACAGCTGAGAACGTACTGTTTCATTTTACAAGCTTATTGACCACGCTACGCTTAAGCTTGTAAAACTTTGGTTTGCTAACTAAATGTATAGGGCATAGGGGATATAATTTCCAACGAGCTATAGCCAGTACAATGTTGCTAATCCTAAATAGTAAGGATAAACCCTTTTCTCTTTAGCTTAGGAATATAAAAGTATATTATGTTGTAGTTGTGAGTATCTGATATATAGTAGTAAAGTTTTGCTCTTTAATACAATACCTTATAGGTAATCATAATTGTCGTACAAAGCGTAAAGCGTAAAGTAGACTTCCTATTTCGTGCAGGATCGTCAATATATAGTATGTGTGTACAGAAGAGAGATTTAATACACATACCTAGCTATTACGTATTTGTAGTATAGGGTAGATAAGTACCCAGTAGATAGATAGTAGCCCTAGACAAGTACAAATCAGAGTATCGGACTCAAACCTAAAATGTTAGAAGCAAAGCTTGCTTGCCATATTTAAGCCCTCAAGCTTATATTTACAATTCTGTTCAGCATTTATAAGGATCTTTAAGCACTACGTCGTATTTTAAAGGATGCATTTCTTTAAGATAACTTGGGCTAAACACTGCACATGACTCAATCTTTGTATTTTACTAAGGAATAACATTAAAAATCGCAGAGTACGTACTTACGTACAATAATGCCTCCTTAATAAAGTGCATTTAATATAATGTAAAACTTTAAGTTAGCCTACACAAAAGTAATCCATGTTGTTAAGACAGTTTTCTCAACTCCTTTGGTATTATTAAAAACTAAGCAAAATATCTAAATTAAAATTATGTTATCAATAAAAATAAAAATAAATTAATACATACAATAGTCTTAGGTACATTTGCAATACGATTGCTACCTTGGGTACCTTTATTCAGCAGTGCTTGTTATTTTTTGTCCAGTAGCCTATACATATGTTTATTTTACTTAAATGGTTAGGTTAACTATTGTATGTATAGGTATGTACAATGTTTGTAATTATGTTTCTACATGAACACATGCACAGATTCGAGTCAAGACTTTTTGTCATGCATATTATGCATGTGGCATTTTGTGCATACCCACACATACAAAATGTATGTAATCCCTGCCAAATTCCTAATCCTTGCATCGTCGTCGGTTATTCAGGAGCGTAGCACAGAAAAGAAAACCCATGTCAGAAGTATCTAAGACGAATATTACTGTATGCATGCAAACTACAATGTATTTACAGAGGAGGAAAATGTAAACTAGAATGGAACACAGTTAGCAAATAGAGAGGGGATCGATAGGAGCCTATTTTGGCTTCATTTGACTAACTCACTTGTTTCTTTGTGGAATTAATGTTCACCGGCATATGCTGGAAAAACTCTTATTGCTTACTTTACTACCTAAGTAGGTATCGACATGTTTCATTTATAGTTTCCAAATATTCGAAATTTTCTTATTGTATACATTTTACGAACAATGAACAAACTTCCCTAAACTCACAAACCAAAATTCAGATGCAATATTATGCCTATCAATTAAGCATTTAGACATAGGCACTTAAATGCCCTCATTCTGTATTATACATTTTTTTTGTTGACTGAACGAATGTGTAATCTATCTAAATATTTGCGGACATTTATTTTAATCTAAAAATCTGGAAAAACATTACAAATTTTAAACGATTTTGCAGATATTCTTATTCAAACTGAACAATTTTATGCACCAATGGTATAAGCAGCAAATAATCCAAATAAAATCAACCGGTAAGGATATGTGATTGTCCGATCTCTTTTTATCTTTGCTGCATTTTTGTATTGGTATGGATATGGTATTTTTCTTTTAAAAGCCTAAATAGGGTTGCGTGAAAGCAGAAAGATCTAAATTAAATAAGGTGTACATCGGTAATTCCTTTTTCCCAAGAACAATTACATTACAATGTACTTATGCGAATGTCAGTTATCTTAATTTTCACAGGATCATGTCTTCCTTAACTCAGATCAATGAGTCACAGTTCATTCGAGTTCAGCAAAAACCACAGAGGCAACCATGTCATTTACAATGCATTCGAATTCCCACTATTGGTACACTGAATAATTTTGCATTGTACAATACAAGACCCATTATATCCTATTGAGTATTTGTAATATTATACAATATTCAGTTCAGCCAGTATCGAATCGTCATCATTATTTTTGCATGTATTCATTGTCAGTAGTAACAGTAGTTTATAAAAGTAGGCTTGCTTATTTTAATGAGCTCAAGTAAATATTCATTTTACTGTAGTGAAATAGGTAAACTGTAAAGCTTGATCAGTTTCGTATCTTTGATACGCTACCCTTAATTTTGAGCGCAGTTCCATTTTTTAAGTAGACATTTCAGATTTAACTCGGTTACTGACTTCGTGGTTTAAAGTTTGATATTGACGAGGAGACAGTTTTGTTTTGCCTTACTGAGTATATAGTCAATAAAAAAGTGTAGCATGCTTCACTAGAGTAACTATACACAAATGTGTCTGCTGTATGTAATAAATAAATGTAGTCGTAGTAAATCATAAGTAAACTTGATACTACTACTCTCCGTTAGTAAATAGATAGTAGAAGAGAGCTTCCTGTCATGAAAGTAGCGATGAATCATAATATTGTAGTGTGTATAGATTGCAAATTGCAGCAACATAATATACATAGCTAAGAATATTAAATGCCGTTTAATTGCTCATTAAACGCTAGCGGAAGGTACGCATTTAACGCATTGCAGCCTGCATCGTATTGATAATGAAAAGGCAGAAAAACAATTCATACTCTCACTTATTCTTCTATTTATTTATTATGTACGTCCGTCTCGCTATCCTATTTTACCTACCTACATATACTATTACTGCCTACCTTTAGGAAAACAACTTTGATGCAGCTGGCTAAACGTCTTTTTTACTTACACTTTCACTCTTTGCCTAGATATTCGCATTTTTAGCCCGCCCGAGTGTGCGAGGCTGGCTTATGTAATCGCAATGTCTGTCCGTGCGTCCGTCCGTGCGTCC